>APFE030023229.1:0-159371 GCA_000404065.3 Pinus taeda | reverse complement strand
GCTCAAAAACTCAAATTGTTCCCTTCAACATTGAAAGGGGCAGCCTTGAAATGGTTCATGGGATTACTCACTCAATCCATTAATACTTGGAATGATATGAAACAAACAGTTTTGGATAGGTACCTGGACTATTGTATGCCCACCAATCACAAGGATGAGGTATTCAAGATGGTGCAAAAGGAAGATGAAAATTTGGAGGATTTACTTGAAAGATTTCAATATAACCTGAAAAGAGCAAAAATGAGTAACTTAGATGATGAAACTTTGAAAGCCCTTCTATTAAAAGACATTAGAGATGAATGGATAGATATTTTGAACATGATGGGAAAAGGAGACATATCTCAACTTCCACTTCATGATATAGCAGAGCTATGTGTTCATCTCTCACGTGGGAAATCTAAAACTCAAAAAGGGCCTAGAGATCCTTCTCTCCTCAGAGCAAACAAATCTGCAACTGGATCAGTAAGTAGGGCTGAGATAGGCAATATGCTTGATGAATTCAAAACTGATACTTAGGAAGTCTTAGTGAGCAACTAGACACTCTTAAGATCCATAATAAACAGCAAGCAGAAGCTAAAGCTTTAGCTATATTTTGCCCAAAATGTAGAAAGAAACATGCTCTAAGGGAATGTCCCTTGGATGCAAAGGTTGTAGAAACATGTGTAATCTGTTCAGAGAATCATGAAACGAAGGATTGTCCTTCAATCCCTGGCCTCAAAGCTGTCTTTCAAGAAGATCCAAGTACCATCGAGTCTCTCTGTTTTGTTGCAAGGAGACCTTGGCAGGGGCAACAAAATCAAGCGTTTAACAACTCTATGAATTTTCAACCCCCACCAAATTGGAATCCTTGGCAATAACCTTGGTCCCAACCTCAAAATCCTTTTCAGTCATGGATACAAGGTATGGAAAATCCTTATGGGAGATTTGCTCAATTTTATCAATATCCTCCATCTTTTCAAAACCAACAAGCTCCACAACTTCCAAATCAAAACCCACAACTATCATTACCATTTCAACAACAACAACCATCTCAACAGAATCCAAATTCTCAACTCTTGCTTCCATTCCAACAAAAGTCAAATCAACTTCCTTCTCAGCCATTGCCAAACCCCAATAATAAAAACCCTCAAAATGCTTAATTGATGGAAGGTCAACAATTTCAATTTCCTGCCTATATGATTGTTCCTCTCAATGATGTACAACTCAGATCAGGTAGAGTCCTAGATAAACCTTCTATAGATGTTAAAAAACAAAGCATTTCTGAGGAATATTCTCTTGAAACCAACAAGGGTTCTGAAGCATCTCTTCAAAACCCAAGCACTCAAAAAGGAAAAGAAAAAGAGTCAACCCCCACAACTCCTATAGTTGAGAAACCTGCATCTTCATCCACACCTCCTTTTCCTGAAAGGTTACAAATTGACAAAGGAGTGGAAAAACAAATCTTGTTACCTGACTATGACTTTCTAGATGAATTGAAGAATGTCTGTATCAAGATTCCCTTATTACAAGCCATTAAACAAATTCCTATTCTAGAAAAGACAATAAAGGAGTTAAGTCTTAAAAGAGCAGGAAGGAAACCAAGAGATACCAGAAAAATCCACCTGGTAGGAAAAATTGCAGATATCATGATGGGAAAAGTTACCATGCAGAAGTATGTAGACCCTGGTAGTCCAATTGTTAAAACAACTATCAATGGGGTATAAATTCCAAATACTTTGATTGATTTAGGGGCTGCTATCAACATTATGAGTAGGTGGACTATGGAACAGCTAAAACTTCCTAATCTTCTTTTTACACCTACTTTATTGCAACTTGCAGATCGCTCAATTATTAAACTAGATGGTGTATTAGAAGACATTTTAGTCTCCTTAGACTCTTGGGAATATCCAGTGGATTTCGTGATTTTAACTCCCAAGATTAATTTAGGTGGACATCCTCTCATTTTAGGAAGACTTTGGCTAGCCACATCTGATGCTTTTATCAGTTGTAGGTCTGGGGATATGTATATTTCTGATGGTAATTTGACAAAGAATTTCAATCTGTATCCTCCAGCAAAAGCAATTACAGAAATAGGAGATAATGAATGGATTGACGATGAAGATACTATACAACCTGTCTTTACCATTTCTAAGATTAGTGAAGATAGTCATATTCTGAACACATTAGAAAATTTTGAACCATCTTCAGAATATGACTCCACACAATTTCAGTTGGATTCTGACATAAAGTGTCTATCATCTAGACAAATGTCTCTTTTCTCTATGGAAGATTTTGGTAGTTCTGCCATTGAGATATTTCCAGGAAAAACATTAAATATCAACAGAAACTTGGAAAAATCACAACAGGAGGAGCTATGCAAAGACATTCTACTGCATTTGCATGGGAGTATACCGATATGAAAGGTGTTGATCCTAATACTTGCATTCATCACATCTACATTGAGGAAAACAATAGACCAATCAGACAACCTCAAAGAAGGATGAATCCAAACCTTAGGGAGATAGTGAAAGAAGAGCTCCAAAAGTTACTTAATGTAAACTTCATTTATCCAATTTTAGATAGTTGATGGGTTTCTCCCTTGGTTATAGTACCTAAAAAGAACGGTAAATGGAGGGTTTGCATTGATTACAGGGAACTGAACAAAGCAACTTTGAAGGATCACTTTCCTTTACCCTTTATTGATCAGGTATTAGATACTTTAGCAGGCAAAAAGTATTTCTCATTTTTGGATGGTTTTAGTGGTTACAATCAGATTCAGGCTGCACCTGAAGATCAAGAGAAGACCACATTTACCTGTCCATGGGGAACTTTTGCTTACCGAGTACTTCCTTTTGGATTATGTAATGCACCTGCAACATTTCAAAGGGCAGTACTAGGAATCTTTTCTGATCTAATTCATGATTTTGTAGAGGTTTATATGAACGATTTTACAGTTTATGGTGATTCATTTGAAGAGGCATTAGAGAATTTGGAAAAAGTCCTTATAAGATGTAAGGAAACAAACCTTTCATTAAGTCATGAGAAATGCTTTATGATGTTCACTGAAGGGATTGTTTTAGGACATCATATTTCAGGGGATGGGATTAAAGTTGATAGATCAAAAGTTGAAGTCATCTCCAAGTTGCCTATTCCAAATTGTCAAAAAAATGTTAGAAGTTTTCTGGGATTTACTGGGTACTTAGAAGATTTATTGAAAACTTCACCAAAATAGCATCTCCACTCTTCAAATTACTTACAAAAGACTGTGAATTCAAATGGGATCCTAATTGTCAATCTGCATTTGAAACTTTGAAAACAAGAATATCTTAAGCACCCATTTTGAGAGGGCCAAATTGGAAACTTCCTTTCCATATTTCTACAGATGCTTCAGATACAGCTCTTGGAGCCGTGTTGGGTCAAAAGGATTTAGCTCCTTATGCCATTTACTACACCAGTAAAAATTTGACTCCCACTGAGTTAAATTATACTGTGACTGAGAAAGAGTTCTTAGCTATTGTTCATGCAATTAACAAGTTTAGACATTATATAACAGGCTACGAAAATTTTGTCCATATTGATCATTCTGCAATTAGATATCTCATGAACGAATCTGTTACTAATGGCAGAGTTACAAGATGGCTTTTACTTTCACAAGAATTCAATATTACTGTGTTGGATAGACCAGGGAAACAAAATACAGTAGCTGATTTCTTGCCTAGAATCCAAAATACTAACGAAGATTCTCCTGTAGAGAATAAGTTTCCAGATGAATATTTGTTTGCAGTAACTACTAAGACTCCTTGGTATGCAGATATTGCTAACTATTTGGTTACAGGGAAGCTACCTCCACACTTATTTCCTAATGAGAAAAGGAAAATTATTCAGGAGAGGTCAAATTATTCATGGATTTCTAACGAATTGTTTAAAACAGGGCTAGATTGTGTGATCAGAATATGTGTTCGGGAAGACAAAATACCTGACATCCTCAAGGCATGTCATGATGAACCATGCGGTGGACACTTTGCTGACAAGAGGACGGCCTATAAAATCATTTCTTTAGGATATTATTGGCCTTCTCTCTTCAAAGATGCAAAACAATATGTTAGAAGGTGTGACAACTGCCAGAGAGTTGGGAGACCGACTCTTTCAAATGAAATGCCATTACAGCCACAGGTACTCATCAAACCCTTTGAAAAAGGGGCTTTAGATTTCATTGGACCAGTTAATCCACCATCTAGACAAAAGAAATATATATTGGTTTGCACTGATTATGTCACTAAATGGGTAGAAGCTAAGGCATTACCTTCTGCCACTGAAAATTCAGTTGTTCAATTTATTTATGAGGATATTTTTACTCGTTTTGGTGTCCCAAGAGAAATTGTGACAGATCAGGGAAGTCAATTCACATCTAACTTGATGGAGAAGCTGATGGAATAATACAAAATCAAGCACATAAAATCTACTCCTTACCATCCTCAAGCAAATGGCCAAGTGGAATCTACAAACAAAGTTCTTGAGAGCATCATAACCAAAACTATTCATCTCCACAGAAGAGATTGGGAAGAAAGGCTTCGTGAAGCCTTATGGGCCTACAGAACTACATGGAGGAACACAACATGACATTCTCCCTATGAACTTGTTTATGGGAAAGAAGTCCTGCTCCCCATTGAGTTTCAAGTCAAGACCTTCAAGATGGCAGTCGAGTTGGGAATGAATCTATCGGAAGCCCAAAAGCACAGAATGGAGCAGCTGAATGAGCTAGATGAGATCAGACAAGATGAAATTCTAAGGACTGATCTAGTTCAACATCAAAGAGCTAAGTGGCATGACAGATATATTAAAGAAAGAAAGTTTCAAGAGGGAGATTAGGCTTTACTATTTGATTCCAAGTTTAAAGACTTCAAAGGAAAATTTCAGACTCATTGGCTTGGGCAATATGAGATTGATAAAGTCTTTAACAATGGAGCAGTAAGAATCAAGACCATTGATGAATTTCAGACTCCTCTTATTGTGAATGGCCACCGATTGAAAATTTATCATAAGCCACTTTCCAAAGAAGAGTTTGTCAAAATGTTCCAAGAGAATTCTGCAATAAGGTTGGTGGAGAACAATCCTTCTCCCCCATAAGCCTAATCTTTGTTTCTTGTAGTTTTTGAGAAAAAAAAATATGTGTATAAGCCTGAAAACCAATCATCGATTGGCAGTATTATACAAAAAATATAGAGTGAAAATCAGGGACACTTGGCACTCAATATTTTCCAAAAAAAATCTCTCTCCTTTTGTTTCCATCTTCACTTCATCTCACTCACCCATTTCATTCCATCTCATTCTCATCACCATTTCACTTGATTCCACTCCATTATCACTTCATTCTCATTCCATTTCATTCCGTCAATAAAAGTCCCTCTTCAGGACTATTTTAATTCAGTTGGTTTTCCTCTAAGCTATCTTTGTGCAGTTTAGGGGGTGTTGTCTCAGTTTCCGCAGCTGGGAACCGTTTCCATAGCCAGAACCAGTTTCCACAGCCAGACACGATTTCCGCAGCCAGCATCACTCTATTTTCAAAATACAATCAACTGTTAGTGCCAAAATCATGAAATGCAGGTGCACTTGAGCTAAAGACATGGGGCATCTCCAAAATATCAAAGAAGAGCAACTGGTTAGAAACCTTGAGCAAAGATTGACAAAGTTTCCAAAGGTATGATCAAAAATATTTATCAAATAACATTTCAAGTCATAATTACGTATAATTATTAAACCATAACCGGTTCTCCTATGTGCAGTTATTTAATATATTAGCCCACTATCATTCTCATTCCTCAATATCACTCCACACACCTCACATTCATTTCCCTAATGGTCTTATGATTACTCCGAGTTCAAACTCAAGAATGACTTCACTTCTATTTATTACTCGTACTCTTAAGACGTGACCTATTGTGTTACGGCCCTTCTCAGCCGTAATTTCCATAGACATCTATTCAAACGTGTAAAATCTAATATATAGTCATCCGACCCGAAAGAATCCTGCCGTTACTCCACTCGCTTATCACTCCACTTATACCATACTCCTCGCATACATTCACATTTCATTTACCACTGTTCCTCCTGTGATTCAGGCATTTCTCTATTTCCGACTGCAGTCACTACAATTTGCTCTAAACTTTGATTGCAGCCACTGTAGTCATCTTAAACCCCGATTGCAGCCACTACAGTATATCCTAAAAACCCTGTAACAAAGTTATTTTTAATTAACCCTCATACGCAGAAGAACCCTCAGTGGATTTAAAATAGAGGATGGGAGAATTTCTAAGAGCCGAACCGGAAGGACCGAAATACTTGGAGGGGTATCCCCAAGTTAAGGAACTGTTGAAGAAAGTCAGATGGCTCCGATTTATCCAGAACTTTAAAGGGTATAACAAGGAGGTGACCAAAACTTTTGCGAGGTCCTTTAATGGACAAATAGTGGAGGTTGGAGACTTGAAATTTACAGTGACTGAGGCCACAATAGCAGCTGCCACGGGCCTACCTCAAGAAGGTGAAATGTGGTTTAAAAATAGAAGCGTGGACGATCAAATCTGGAGAACCATGCTACAAAACCAAGGTATGGATACCACTGTATTTACAAGAGGCATCCCTGTGCATGCATTAAAAGAGGAATGGTCTAGTCTACTGTTAGTCATCCAGAAATTTATCACATGTGAAGGTCGTTTTGGCTCTATGTATATGTATCATTTCAGGCTGATGATGAATTTCATATATGGTCACAATCTTAATTTGCCTCATTTTCTGCTATCAAGTTTGAAAAAGATGAGTGTTACGGTTCAAAAACATGTAGGCAATATTGAACCTCATCTTTACCATCATGGGCTCATAAAAATTCTTATTGAGGATCAGTTGAAGAAAACTAAGGATACATGGGAACAGTTCCTTACAAGAAACTACTTCCAAGAGCCGTCTGAGGCCTCTGGAAGTAGTCCACCAAAAGTTCCAAGGAAAAGTAGGAGGAAGGAGAAAAATGTTGTAGACCAAGACTCCCCTACAAAAGAAATTCAAGAAATTGTCCAAAAGGAAGAAGAAGACCAAGCTAAGAGTAAGAAACAGAAGAAAGGAAAAGGCAAAAGTACCATTGAAGAGATATTTCCATCCCATGAGCAATCCTTAGAAGAAGATTACCAGCCTCTGTCGGAAAGACTAATAGATCTTCAAGCTGCTGCCATGGCCAAGAAAAAGCAAAAAGGAAAATAGAGTGCACAAAAGAAGAGTATGAGTTCATCCTTGAGAAGGAGCTCTAGGCTAAAAGGGAAGTGGAAGAAAACTAAAGAAAATAAGTCTCACTTTATTGATTTAAGTGAAGAGGCACTTGAGAAATCTCGAGCTCAGCCAAACCTTGAATCAAGTCCTCCACGCGAGGAAAGCTCTTTTCGGCTGGAAAAGAGAGAGCAGTCCTCCTCCACCAGATTTTGAGTTTAGACAGAGAAATTCACCTAAGGTAGATCCTAGTCAGCAAGAAGTATATAATTACCTGGAATCCTTAGAACAATCAACTGCAGGACCAAGTACCTCTCTGCCACTTGATGCACAATTTCAGTCTTTGAAACAGGAAGTATTTGAGCTAGAAGTCCTAAATAGACATATCATACAAGAAAATGAAGCACTTAAAGAGCAGGGTAAGGTAGACAAGATTGTCCATGATAATACTATGCTTCATTTAGGACTTTGGCAGAAGAAAAATAGAAGACTGAAGAAGAGATGCAAAAAGTTAAGTAGAGCATTGATTAACCTCAAGTTCAAATGTCTAGTTAGAAAGCCGAGGATGATGATGATAATGGCATCAAAGAAGAAGAAAAAAGGACTAGATGTCCTTGCTGAAGCCTCAGAACATGTGGACTAGAGGGAAATAACTCAATTTTTGTTGCATGAGGACATGCAACACCTTCACAGTGGGGGTATGTTGAGCCTCAAACCTGCACTTTCCTATACACCCTCTCAACCTTCTTTCTCCACTCACTTCATTCATCCAATTCTTAAATCATTGGATTATAGTCTAAAAAGGACTTTTTATATGGTTTTCTGACTATGCTTATGAATGTTGTTCGGTTTAGTTTTTTTGTTCATGTAGCTACGGAAACTTGTCGGTTTCCGCAGCCAGCACAGGTTTCCACAGCCAGCACAAGATTCCGCAGCTATTTTGTTAAAAGTTGTGCTACAGGTGTCCTATGAAGAAACGAGCTACATGGGCAAGCTCCAGGTGGCGGATACATGGAATGCGTCCCTTCAAATAAGCCAAATCATCCATTGAAGGCCACGGTCAACAAAGGTCAAAGACGAGGCCAACCAAAGAGTTCAGCGGTGGCACGTCACTGTTCTAAGCACGTGAATGATTACGTGGCACAGTCCTCAGCTCACGAAGGCACCAGCACACCTGGAGATCATTCCCGAGACCTGAATCCAACAGCTACCACTCCGAAGATTTAAGAGACATGATGACAGTTACACTAGATCTAGGCTGAAGGGATCTATGTGTCTTTAGCAACGCAATTAATAGTGTAGGAGTTTGTTGATTAGCTTTAGCATTTTTGCATTATAAATAACGCGTCTAGGAACGTTGTAAAAAATCTTTTGATAGATGTGAATTCTGAACTGTTTATGTGAATTCCAAACTCCTATTTATCACCCCACTATTTTTATATGTTGTTGTTTTAATACATGAGAAGACTTCTCTGAGTTCATCCGTGTGATTACTTGTTGACTGGCTGAAGTGGTAGAGGGCCCCTGCACGCTGAAGCTTTGTAAAGTTTTCATTTAGTTTTATTATGTTTTTGTTTTTATCATTAGCTTGTACATGATATACTGTTTGATATTTTTACTGTTTATATTTTCACCTTTGTTTTCTTAGAGCTGTCAACTGATCAGTGCTTTTCTGCAGGTTTTCTTAGGTAGCTCGGGAAATTTTTCATCTTTTTGATAACTATTGGCATATGAGATCATCTTATCCTTCCTGCTAACTTTCATTTTCTGAAGTTTAAATTCAGCATTGTCCTTTTCAAGTTGTGATTTGCTTATTTATTTTTCTGCTATTTAGATATCATACTGCTCATCAGTTTATGGTTTCTTTCTATGGTCAAGTGACTCTATCAGCAATAAATCAGAATATTACTAACTGTAGTGTGATTTAGTTATCATATTGCTTACTCATGGGTTGCTTCCCACAAGGTAGATTGAGCTGAATGGTAAAGGACCAGCAGAGTTCAAGTAGTGTGACTAGTTTTCTTTTATGCAATTTAATTTCTTGTCATTTAGATACATATTGCTTGACTTGTTCATGATTACTTTTAAAGGTAGATTGAGCTGAAGGGTAAAGGATTTGAAGAGTTCAAGTAAGTGTGATTAAGTTTCTTTTATTTATGCAATTTACTTTCTTGCCATTTAGATATCATATTGCTTGACTTGTTCATGATTACTTCCCACAAAGTAGATTGAGTTGAAGGGTAAAGAATCTGAAGAATTTAAGTAGTGTGAATTAGTTGTTTTCCTTTAAGTTTGAGTTATTTTTATTTTTTTACTTTCTCTTCATTTCGGCAGCAAGGATACTAGGCCATTTTCATTAGTTCACTATTTGATGCATTTATTTCCTCTCAAGAATTGATTTCATTTTAGTTATTTTTAAACCTTTCTTTTGAGCAGTTTCAAGTTTGAGAAAATCACTATAGAAACCATCACCGTCTACACTCCACACTTCACTTGCATCCTCACCATCACACATTAAGGAAAAATAAATCCAAAAACAAACTAAAAAGCTCAAAAATGACAAAACACTAAAGAAATGGTTATCTAGTACATATAGTACACTTCACTTCGTCAGTTTACGAACCCCGGGTTGAAATTTTAAATAGCAATTTAGATCACACTAAATTGACCAAACACCAACTACCCCTTGTAATATATGATGCATTTTTGGGATGGGATAGTTGTCTTTAAGTGAGGCTTTATTCAAGTTTCTAAAGTCTACACATAGTCTCATTTATCGTGTTTTCTTCCTTGTAGGCACTAGGTTGGAGACCCACTTACAAAATTTGAGAGGCACAATAATTTTTGCATCGCATAGCTTCTTAACTTATTTTTCTACTAGGGGATCTAGAACTAGGTTCACCCTTCTTAACTTTTGTTTAAACGGTTTTTGATCTTCTTTAATGGGGATAGTATATTGAATGATGCTGGTGTTATAGAATTTTAAGTCCTCATAACTCCAAGAAAATATATGAAAAGAATATTTAAAAAGTTCTATGTACTTCTATTTTTCATTGGGAGGTAAGGATCTAGATAATTTAGCAATTTTAGGGCTTTATGTTGTCCCTATGTTTCATTCCTCTACCCTAGCCCCCATTGGTTCTATTTTGGCTTCCTTGTGACATCATTGAAATCAAACAAATATTCTGAAACTGCTAGTCCCTTAGGCAACAAATTACCCTTTAATTGCAACACTTCTAAAGGTTCTGAACCATAATTAGCTTCTTTTAACACTACTTCGCTCGTATTTTATTCTACATAATTATCTAAATCTATATGTGTACATTCGAATTCATCTTCTAATTTCAAGAAATTTTTGATACGTTCATCATTACAAAAAACTTGCTAGTATCTGATGTTATCAGGCACAACTGGCCTGTGTTTAACTTCCACAACATATTTTCCATTTGGATGGAAAGGAATTTTGCAAGTACTGGCTGAAATATCCAAGGAATTTGCTAAAATATTTTGGCTTTGAGGTATCACAGACAAACCATATTCAAGAAAGCATTGTAAAAAATCCAAGACTACATTTCTGTAAGCCCTTAATCTAGGGTGTTTTGCAGAATATTCACCCTTAATTTGTTTTATAATTAGCTTAGAATCTCCATGTAAAGAAATTCATTTTGCTCCTAGTCTCATTATAATATGTAGCCCTATAACCAGTGCATCATATTCAACAATGTTATTGGTGCACTGAAAATTAAGTTTGTAACCATGTCCTTCTACCCTGTTTGCTATTGAATTTACAACAAAAACACTTGCACCTGCTCCATGTTTACACATAGCTCCATTGAAATCCATATTCCACAAAGCTTCTCCCTCTATATTTTCTTCTTCAATATTAGATTTTATTATTTATATATTATTGACTTCGGCATCTAAGGGTGAAGCTTCATTTTCTACATAACCATTATTGTATAAAAAGAATGAGTCCATGTTTGAATGTACTGAATAGAGGGGATAATTGTTAGGCTTATCTTGGTTGTTGACCATATACTTCATGAGTGTTTCCCTATAAAGTCTTATAGGCTAACCAAATGTGGAAATGGTGGCATAGGTCATATCCATTTGCAAAGTGTCCTGTAACTTTTCCCACCATGATCTAGACATCAACATTCCATACTTTAGAGGTATGTATTCTACTACAATGTCTTTGACTAGACTCTTAGCAGGTATCTGAACTAGAGTGACAAATGAATATTTTATCAGACCAAGACACGTAACTTTACTTGAATCAAAAGAGTACAAATCTTTATATGGTCTAGTTATGTCTAGCCCTTATTTCTACATGATGGCTTTGGGCATCAAATTGTGAGATGCTCTAGAGTCAAGCATTCCATTGTGAAGGACTTTATCATGAATGTTCAGGCCTATGTAGAAAACTGGAACAGTCATGTCCTAAGATTTACCCTCTACTTCAAGTCCAAACAACAGTTCAAGGCGGTCATCAGTCAAATTGACTATGTTTTTCCCTTCTCCTATTTTTAAGGCTTTAATGACTTGACTCTTGTATACACTTTTGGTCATCAATTCTGTTAAAGGAATGGGGATCTTTACCTTAGCTAGTTCAATTTCCATATTAAAAGATGGCTAATATTTATCAACTTCCTTGACATTTTCATTATTTTTTTAGAAATTTCTTTTTCAGAATTAGGTTTTGGTTTGATAGAGGAAGAGGCATCATTTTGAGTTTTACTGGAAGGAATTCAAGTGAATTTCCTTCTTCTTAAGTTATATTTTTTATGCACCTCCATAATGGAATTATGATATACTTGTTTATAGTCTTCTGATTTTAAAGGGATCTCTTCTATTATGAGAGTAAAAATTGATCTTGCTCTTATTTGGTCAAGAATATCTGATCTATCTCACTTTCTTCAAATAGAATTATTTGATTTTCTTCTAGTTCTTCAGACAATTCACGTTCTTCATCAACATAATTTTCTTGAAATGGAGGCTTAACTGGTTGTTGATCACCAAGGCCTCTCTATTCCCTTTGTTAATATATGGTTGGTTTCTCTTAAAGTTGGGATTTTGAATTTGAGTTCCTCCTTGAGGTTTTCTAGGAAGTGTTCTATCTACCACTGTCATCCTCTGCATAACTTTTTCCATATTTTTAACTACATTATCTAGTTTTGAGTCTGATGAAGAAGAGGAAGGTTCTTGATCCAGGTGGGTGTTGGTGGCCACCCACCTATCCCATTTGGACCCCCAAAACTTTCTCTTTCAGCTTTTTTAGTTTCCTAAATTGCAGCACAATTTACTATTTTTAACAGTTTTTCGAGTCTTGAACTTCTAGAGTCATTTTAAAGTCCTAAACGACATTTTTTGGGAAATATGGGGGAAACATGGGTCCATGGACCGATTTTTCCCTTCCAAAAGTGGTAGTGCTCAGATAGATCTTTCTAACGAGCTATTGTATGCGTCCAACGAAGATCGTATGCCAATGTTACGACCCTGGGAAGTTGATGTACCAATTTACCCAAATGGGGCCCACAATTTGGCGTTTCATCTTCTAGGGTTAGGTTTTGGAATGTTAAGGGTTTTCCATTGTTTCTCAACAATAAATAGGCCTTTGAGCCTCATTGTAACATAGTTCAGAGGCATGTAGCCACCACATCTCTTCTCAGAGATAAGCTACCATCGCCCTTGCTGGTTTATTTCCATTACTGTTTGTAAGCATATTTCAGTATTTTACGTTAACGAAATGAAGTATTATTTCCGCTGCATATATGTGTTTATGGTTATATCTGTAATTTGTTGCATTCCTGTTTAATTTCAGATCAGTGGTATCAGAGCGGTCTGCTTTTTCTCTGTTTTTCTTTGCATGTCCCCAACAAGGTTGGGATATAAGGAGTTAGGGCTTGAACTGGTCGAACCTTTGCAAGACCAGCCTCGCAAATCCCGACGGCACCCCATGGCAGATGAGAAGAAAGACAAGGGGGCAAGAGATCGTATCAAAATCCTGCTCGAAGAAGCCCTCGAGTGACAACGAAACGCAATGATGGACATCTTTGCCCAAATCCTTCAGCGGCTACCCAGAAGCGACGCATCGACTTCCAGCAGCTACTCTGGAAATGCCACACTGTTTAAGGTACAAGTGAATTTTGAAATCCCCATCTTCGAGGGTCAAATAGACGCAGATGCGATAGATAAATGGTTAAATCTACTAGAAGGGTATTTTTCTGTTCATGAATTTTCGAGTCAGGAAAAGATTGTCTTCACTCTTCTCAAAGTAGCCCCCCATGTCAAGGATTGGTGGGAAACCTACTACGAGCAAAAGGATGAAAGCACATGCTCTCTATTTTCAGCGACACCCACTTGGGACTCATTCTGAGATGCCATCAAGGAGCAGTACTACCCTGTCAAAAACTATGAGGACAAATACATCAAATGGACCACACTACGACAGGGACGAGACCAAGATGTGCCGAAGTTCACAAACATTTTTCATACCCTTTGCACACAGTTGGGTATCAAATATTTTGAGCTGCATCTGGTACTCAAATACCACGGCTGCCTACACAGATACATCTAGGAAGAGATGGAGTTATTAAACTTCTCCTCACTCGACATAGCATACCGATACACTATCAAAATGAGCAAAAGTTCAAACAGAAGAAGCGAGACTTTGGATTTGCAAATCCAAAGCCCAAATAACAAAGCCAAGATGGGGTGACCTAAGACAACCCCTCGATGCTGCAAGAAAAGAAAAACACCACGAAGCCGAAGAAGGACACAGGAAAGTGGTGTGAGTTCCACAAGAGTCCCACTCATAACACAAGTGAGCGTCGTACCAAGCAATCGTTGGTGGTTGAGTTGAAGGATTCCGAATTAGATGCATGTTCCAACCCCGAGCCAGAACCTGACAAGGGGAATGGAAAAAGGAACCATATCATTGATGCGGATCCTAGCACCACTGTTACCACTGCCAAGATCCTGAAAAATGAGACCGAAAATCCAGAGGAAGGGGAGCGTCTTTTTGACTCACAGATATGGGTGAAGGGTTCGCCACTGCAATTAATTGTCGACAGTGGCAGCTAAAAGAACCTCATTTCAGCAGAGGTCGTGAAGCGGTTGGGCCTACCAACTACACCACACCCACAGTCATATAGTATCGAGTAGCTTCATGAAAGACGATATCTCAAAGTTCGCGAGTAGTGCCACCTTCCCTACAGCATCAAACCCTTCACAGACAAGGTATTATGTGATGTTATACCTTTGGATGTTTGTGATGTATTATTAGGCCAACCATACTTGTGGAGGCAACATGCTGTGTATGAGTGAAGACCTCGTGCTGTCATTATTTATTTGAATAATTCAGTATACAGAATACCGGAGGTAGCCCCACTTATTGCCACATCTTTGATCACTGCTAAGAAAGGCAGCAAGCTCTTCTCCCAGACTAGGAATTTCATCTGTCTGGTTCACTCTCAAAGTAAGGAAAAGATTGTCACCACATCCATGACCCTTGCAAAGGGGTCCTCCATGTAGCAGCAGCAGCAAAGGGATATGATCATGACAAGACACAAGAACAACTTCTCCTCACCCACAGGGGTGCCGCACAATTTTCAGGTGGGTGACAAAGTTTGGTTACATCTGCAGAGAGAACGCCTTACCACAACCCATCAGAAACTCAGGCGACTCCCACATAGTCCTTACACCAGTACCAAGGCTACGGGAAACAATGCTTTCAAGCACAACATTCTCCATTCCTTGGCTTGCACCGAGTGTTCAATGTGGACTGTCGTCGATGGTGCTTCCCACCATTTCTGGACACATCAGAGATTGCAGAACAACTCACCAGAGACCCAGATCAGCAAAAGCTTCCTCATCTCAGGGAGGAATTCAGCGCAATGGGAACCATTGCTTCCTAGGGGGGAGGAATGATCCAGGTGGATGTTGGTGGCCACCCACCTATCCCATTTGGACCCCCACAACTGTCTCTTTCATCTTTTTTAGTTTCTTAAATTGCAGCACAATTTACTATTTTTAGCAGTTTTTCGGGTGCTAAACTTCCGGAGTCGTTTTGAGGCCCTAAACGACGTTTTTTTTTAAATCTCGGGGCAACATGAGTCCATGGACCAATTTTTCCCTTCCCAAAGTGGTAGTGCTCAGATAGATCTTTCTAACGAGCTATTGTACGTGTCGAATGGAGTTGTATGCCAAAGTTATGACCCCGGGAAGTTGATGTACCAATTTACCCAAACGGGGCCCACAGTTTGGTGTTTCATCTTCTAGGGTTATGTTTTGTAATGTTAATGGTTTTCCATTGTTTCTCAACAATAAATAGGCCTTCGAGCCTCATTGTAACATAGTTCAGAGGCATGTAGCCACCACATCTCTTCTCAGAGATAAGCTACCATCGCCCTAACTGGTTTATTTCCATTACTGTTTGTATGCATATTTCAGTATTTTACATTAATGAAATGAAGTATTATTTCCACTGCATATATGTGTTTATAGTTATCTCTGTAATTTGTTGCATTCCTGTTTAAGTTCGGATCAGTTCTTCCTTAAAAGCGACCCTTATTTATGTTCTTAGTTTAGCTCTTTTGGCTAATAAATTAGCCTCTACTTTAACAACATTATTTTGCATCTCTTCAAGAGTGGTTGGGTCTCCTTCTCTCAACTGATAGGCCATGTCTAAATCAAATCCTTCTAGAAAATGAAAAAAAGTTAATCTCGGTGGGGGTTTTATAGCAGTTGGAATGGAATTGTAGATACAGTTAAATCTAACATAATAATCTTCAATAGTCTCATTTGGATCCCTTTTAAATTTTTTGTATTCATTTAAAATTTGGAGGGGATTCTCTTTAGTTTTCCATCTATTAAGAAATATTTGGTGAAATTGAGGTAAATCAACTATGCTCCCAGCTGGTAATTCCCAATACCATTTCTTAACTTCTCCCGTTGAACTATGAGCACACAACCTGATTTTAACATCATCATCATCGAATTCTTCTAAGTCAGAGAAGTCATTTATCCTATAAATATGTTTTTATGATGTCACATGACCTATACAATCAAATTGTGGCAATATCTGAGTGTATTTCTGTGGAATAGCATTTAAATTTTCTTTCAATGTGAAAGGAGCATATCTACCTTCCATAATTGGTATTTGAGGTACAAATGAAACTACAATAGGTGTAGGTATGGATGGTATGAAAGGAGGTGTAATAACAGTTTGTTGTGTAGATGCAGAGATGGAAATGGTTGAAGATGAAATGGGTGTAGTGAAAATGAGGGTAATTACTCAAGAAGTAGTGGAATTAGAAGAAAATCTAGGGGAACATAGATAATAGGGGTTTGGAAAAGGGCAGTATGAACAATGGGCCCTTCCAATGAAAAAGAAAAATTAGGTGGAATTCTTAGTGAGGATGGAGATGAAGGGACAAAAGATGAAGAAGGGGTTCAGGTGATAAATGAAGGAGGGTTTCATGCACAGCTTGATCTAATCTACTTACCAAGACTTCAAGCTTAACAAACTATTTAAGTGGATCATCTTCAGATTCTTATTTAGTAGTTTGGAATTCAGAAAAGTAAGGCTTTACCAGGCTTTCATCAATCATTTCTTTGGGTATTAAACTATCATATTTACTTCTAAATAAAGTATGTTTAAAAGCTAAGTCAAACTCTATATCTTCTAAAGTAACAAAGATCTCGGGTAGGGAATTAACCCTAAGCATAGGAATTTGACTTGTTTCACTCTTAACAACACTCTTCTTTCTAAGTATTTTTTTAGGATCATCTACAATTTTCGATGGATTAGGATGTAGGTGTCATCTAGTATGTACTCTTTTGGGAGCCAAATCTACTATAAAATATATACAGTTATCACACTTTATAAACTTTTGTGAATTATAGATAGTCTTAGCTCAGATCTTAGAAATATATATTTTAAGCAATGTGACAATCTTTAATCTATGGAAGAGTAAATATGAATCAAGTTTTTTTTCTCCCCAGTATGGTCGCCATAATGTTAGCACTATGTATTTCTTAAGACTGTGAAAGAAATTGCGAAGGTAACCATAAAACTGCTTTTATGTTTAGAAGCTAGCCTTTATAAAATCAAAGAGGGATCTCTCTGTTATAATTAACTTTGTTGATTTTAGAATTTTAGGTTAGTTGTGAGAGTTTAGAGTTTGGTTTTTGAATTTGTTTGGCTGGAACAACAAGGGAAACCCATTAGGAAATGGAGTCAATTAAGTTTTGAGTTCATCAATTAAAACAATGACAAATGAGTTTAACAGGGCAAGGTAGGTTGATTCATTGGATATTATATTCTTGATGAGATGGGAAAGAATAAGTGACTAAGTATCCATAAACATAGAGCAATTAAGAATTATATTGCTTAACTTCGGCTAAAAACATCGAAATTGTTCAAAAGACAGAATTGGGTGCATTTAAAAAAATTCAGATTCTTTATTTTCTTTGAACAAAATAGATCAAAAACACATGTGAAAATACAGAGAAAGGAAAACACAACAATGGGAACGAATATCGCTTCATTAACAAAATATGAGAAAGGAATCCTAAAAATCTTCTGTATTACTAAAAATTTGTCCACTTGAATTTGTGGAGTGACTTTACATCGATAGCCCTTTTCTTTTATACAAAATCAACCCTTGATACTTCGAAATATGAAGCATTTATAGAAAAATTACAAAATATATTGATTGTAGAATATCAAGGAAAAATTCTAAGTTATCTAAAAATGTTTACATAAATAGTACACAAATTTAGGAAATTGAATTTATGCATCTGATTGGCACTATTTTTTTGTCTTGTTTTTGGTGACTGGACCTGAAGAATAGCATCTGGCTCTTAATGTCCTTCTAGAGATTTCATGACTATTTACTCTAGTAACTCACACAATTTCTCCCACCTTAGTTCATTTGAAAGTTTAAACTTTATTAACTTCCGGTAAAACTCATATACTTATGTGAAATTCTCGAAGGTGGGCTTACTGAGGAACAAATGACCAATTTCATGTTTGATCAATAAAATGTAGCTTAGGCCTTCCATGAATGCCTTTCCTGTGAGTGTGCCCTTGATATTAGCAAATTTTGATGTGTCTCTAGCAATGGTGTACAATTTATGTTGGTAACCTTTATGATTGACCAATTTATCTCCTATCCCTTGTAATCTAGGGAGACCTTTTTGGTGCAGTATGTTGAATTTCTATTGAAATCTCTGAGTGATGTTTTCTAGGTTGTTGCATTTAGTCTCCAATTGCATCATCAAATTCTTCTTAGTGAGAACTTTTCTCACTTCCAAAATGGTATATGTTCTATCTTCTATGACTAGTTCTTCCAACTCTTTTTTGGATTTTGAATTTAACAGACTTATTAGAGCTACAACATCACTTGGTTTGGTGCTAGGGTCTTTCTTCACATCTTCTATAAGTTCTTTTGATTTTTGGACCAACTCATCCTGTTCAAAGATGATTTCAATAGATGTCCATATCCTTGTGATAGCTTCATTGACTCTATCCAGATGTTTTCTTTGGCTTCTGCAATGGTATCAGCTATGATAGAATGATTTTCTAGATATTTTATCCTCTGTATGAGCTTGTGTGTTTTATGCAATTATCCTAGATATACGTTGTCTACTTTGTGCTTTTGTTCCTGCAAATTATTTAATTTATGAGTTAATTTCTCAATTTCTTGGTCTTTAATAGAAATATTTTCCATGGGCTTAGCCAAATCTACTAGTGTACTATTAGTATGTCCTTCTATTGTGGCAATTGTTGTTGAATTTGTGGCTAATTTTGATGCCTTAGCTTCCGATGTACCTCCTACTAGGATTACAGCCAAAGGAATGGCATGTACTACACTAGCTTGCTGCTCTTTTTATTTCAGGAGTGTATGAATCTCCTTTTCCATTTTTGAAATTTGATTCTTCTCTTCAATGATGATCTTGAACATATTCTCCTTTTGCTTCTCCTACTATCCATATTCCTTGGCCTACGGATCTTCAGTGGAGGGGATCTTAAGCTTCTTCTTCAATGCTGCTATATCTACATTCTTTCTCTTGATGATTTCTTTAGATGGATTTACATCATTGGGATCATATCAAAATTTAGTGAGAAAATCCTCCAAATACTTTATGTTTGTGTCTCTGGCCTCAGAAGAAACTCTTTCTAACTTTAATTGTGCTTGAATATTATTTACTGAAACCTTAAGCTTAGTTGCTACCATAGCTATCTTCATAATGATGATATAAAGAATTTCTCCACACTACTTGTGAAAATCCATTTGGTCAATGGGATGGATTGTATCTGTGTCAAAAGGGAAGATAGATGTCTTATAATCTTCTGTTGATCTTGCCTGAAAAAATTTAGGCTCGAAGAAATAAACCTGCATTTTCTTCTTCTCGGCATCAAAAGCTAACAAAACCTTGTGCTGGGTGGTGGCTGTCTATTTCCAAAACTGTGAAAAAGTGGTGGCCTTGAGTGTGTGGTTCTTTTCTTTGATCTCCCTATAAATGGAAAAAATATTCTGATCCTTATGTGTAACAGGTGAGATGCATCGCACCCTCAGTATGGAGCAGTCTATATGGTCCAATTTTGACCAGTTCTTAGCAATTTTTCAGGGAGAACTTATGGGAAATGATGTAATCAGCTGACCTTGTTCCTTTAGGGTATGAAACAACACTTTTAGGGCCTTAGAAGCCCTTGGTTTATGGACATATGTGATTGGGATTGCAGTGCCCAAACAGGTCTATAACACTTCTGTAGCCGGAAAGGGAACTTGTCTGAATGAGAATAAATAAATAAATACACCAAAATAGATGCATATCTAAAAACTCCTTCATTTGATAATTTCATGAATTTCTCATGAATCATCTCTACCAAAAATTCAATGTAATATAAAATTGTTGGTGCCTTTTCACCACTGGAAAATATAGAGAGAAATGAAAAAATGTTTTCATCTACCCTCTAGTCAGAGTAGTATCATAAGATGTAAGAAACCATGGAGATGATCTATTTGGACTTCTCAGGAAAAATAGAAGTAGGGTAGGGAGGGTTTTGTTTTGGGAAATTGAGAATCATCTCGAAAAAAAGTTTCAAACACTTTGTCTATCTAAGGGAAATCGAATTTGTTACATATTTCTGTAAGGAAATCTGGGTGAAAAGGTTGCCTTGGGTCAGTGTTTG
Source organism: Pinus taeda (assembly GCA_000404065.3). NCBI lineage: Eukaryota > Viridiplantae > Streptophyta > Pinopsida > Pinales > Pinaceae > Pinus > Pinus taeda. Next base: position 138,940 of record APFE030023229.1, on the reverse strand, counting down.
CTATCTGAAGAATCTCTAGAATTGAGTGGCCATTAATGGCAAGGAGGACTTCACCATTTTGGGCCACTACTACTCTTTGGATAGGTATATAGAGAAATTGGCACCAGGTTACAAATTCATGGAAATAGTACATTTGTGGGAAAATATATTGGGGTAGGAATGAGTCCCACAATCCCAATTCATCACTGAGGTCTAGATAGTTATGTTTGAGCCCATTGTGAAGTTCGTATAAGTCGAATTCATAATTGGCCTCTATAACCTGATAAAGATGATCAAATAAAGGCTGGTGGTCTAAATCTATGTCCGGGGCTAGCATGGGATTTTGGGGAACATATTTCTTCTTGGAGGACATAATAGAGTAAACCGAGGTGTTAGTTTTCCTGTAAATAATTGATCAGAGAGACAGATAGTCGAGTGAGGATTTGGAGAGGACTATGAATACGTTGAAGCTTCTGAAAATGGTGTGGGTCTGAGAGGGGACACAACACTGTTCAAAATAGATTTCAACAGAAAAATAGCGAAGGAAGGTTCAATGTCCGAGAAATCAGGCATTTATAAAACAAAACATTTGTCATTCACAACAAGTCATTTTGGCATGGGGGAATATAATTAATGAATAATGGACTTCTATAATGAACAAGTGAAAATGGCCATATTCTAATGGAGGGAAAAATGTAGACACATGGCATTCGAGGATTGGGGGAGATATGGTGATTTAGGAGTGCAGGAGGAAGGTGTGGGGATGAAGGGGTAGGTAGGAGCATGGTGGAGAGGGAGGAGGTACATGGTAGTAGGGGAGAGGATAAGATGGGGACGTGGCATAGTGGAATGGTGGGGATAAGACCAATCAACAGTCAACAAAGGGGAAAGGGGGTTTGAGGGGAACTCGAAGTGGGGTAGCGATGAGAAGTGGTTTTGGAAGGGGGGGGAAACAGAGTGCACGAGAGGGTGACACATATAGGGAAACAAGTTTTTGAAGGCCGCTTCCCTAGACCCCCCCATCGGATATTGTTGCAAAGGGTTTGGGGGTCCGGAATGGTGTTGCAGTCATTGATCTAGGTGGGACACATCTAATCCGTTGGTTTGTTCTGTCGAGTTACCACAAAATGATAAGGTGCCGTATCAAGAACATGTTATTACATCCCGATTTTATTTCTTTGTCATCTTTTGAGTTTAATAAAATCAAAATAAACCTTTATGCCTAAAGTACCTTATTACAACTTGGTAATCATGATTAAATGACACAATTATGTATTCTAGCTAAATTAATCTATCTTTAAACCTGATTAATTAACTCTAAACGAGATTAATTCATCCCAAAGGCACATTTTTATTTTCCAACATTTTTATTTCTTTTTATAAGGTTTTTCAATTTCTTTTTATGTTTTTGCTAATTAACCAAGGTTAAATAATTTGGTTAATCCTTTTTATTCTACCTAATCAATTTCAAGCAATATTACATTAGATGGTTGATTTATTAACTAAACTAGACTAACTTTATTTAATTTAGTTTAATCATATTTAAACAATATTATTAAACTAACTACTCTATTTCTAACTTTGAGGTGGCATTTGAACACTGCACACTTCCTTGAAATTTCCAAACGTATTACTGATGTATTATTTTTTTCTGGAGTGGCATCTAGACTTGCTCACTTCCATATATATATATTTTTGTGGGGTTTCTTAATTAGTTTTCTTTTTATTCTATTTTTCTTTATTTGTTTTTCTTTCACTTTAATTCATTTTTTTCACATACATATTTTATACCCTCTTTTTATTTTTTCTTCTACGTATATTTTCATTTGATTTTTGTAAATCATTTGTAGAATACACTATTATTTACAAATTCATCAACTGAAAGATAATAAACAATCATGATTTATTACTATGAATCATAGGACCCTAACATGGTCTAAAAAAACCAAGAAAAATTACACGTCATAGCATAGAATATGTTTGAGAGTGTTGACCAACCTTGCAGTGATGAAGAATACTTCATCTTCTCACCCTATATCTTACAACGGGGGGAATTTTGATGGTATGCTACAGGTTCGAATATTTTTCAAGCAAGTCTGAGTCAGAGATCCACAAGTGATCTTGAGCCACAACATGTACCATATAGAGGCAAAGTTGTAGCTAGAGAGACTTCAATTTTTTTTATTGAATGAGTTATTTGTGAATGATCACTTCTAGATTCAAAATTGTATGAGGAACTACAATGGTAGTTCCATAGTTGACTTTTTTTATTGATTTGAGAACTTCTATGAAGGTTATTTACATGGGTATTGTTTTTGGTTTTCTCTTAAAAACCACCATTATTGTTTTTTTTCATCTTTAAAAGCCATTTTTGAGATACATTCAACTTTTGGTTGAGATGCATTTTTGCATTTTGAGCTCTCATTCTTGGAATTTGATACATCCCTTCAAATTAAGGGGGGAATTTTAGACAACTAATCCTTAGGATTAGGTTTGTGTTATGGTGAGTAGTTATTAGATTCAAAGAAGACCCAAAAACTGAGTCAATGATTTCTTGTCTGTATTTATATGTACACTATGTACATCATTCATTAAGATCAATAATTAATATATGTTTGAGTATTGTTTCCAAACTTGTTGTCTTAGAATATAGTTATAACTTCCCAACCCTTTGAACTTGAGGATTACCTTTGCATTGAGATACTCTAGTTTAGAATAGAATGATGGAATTTGATGCCATATGTATATTGATTTTTCTCCAATAAAGTATCATATTACATTTGAAGAATTTATTTTCCAATCAATACCTTCATAAAGAATTAGTTAAACATACGAACAAGAACATGTTTTCATGGGATATATTTATGTATATTAGGAAACGTATATTAGGTCAATTTTTTATAACTATTATAATTATAAATTTTTCTAGTTAAAATAATGGAAAATATTTGATGCTTGGAGTGTGAGTGGGAGACTAATATATAATGTATACATTGATCTATATCATTTTGTATGTTTTATAGTTAACATTTTCTAGCCTGAGTTGCTTATCGTGAGCTTCCATCTTTAAGAGTAACATAAAGCTTTAGGGAAGTCTCAAATGCGGTACCCTTTGCCTCATAATATAGATTTGTTGGCCAAAATATTGCAAGGTCGGGCAATGGAAACAATGGTGAGGGCAATGGAAACAATGGTGAGAGCAATGGTTCCACTAATGGTACCAATAAACTTTTTGCCTAAGATGTATCGGGAATTAGTCCTAGATATGAGGAAATTACCATTAACATTCCTTTTTTTAGTGCAATAATTCTTGTGTTGCTATCAAGGAACAAACCTTCTAATGTTATTTTATTTTTGTATGTCAAACTTGTCTACTGTGATATAGCTATGCTTATTACTAGTTGCAATAGTAAATAATAAAATTATGTACATATGGTTAAGGATTTCATTGTATGGTTTGATTTGTATAACAAATTTATGGGTTTTATTATTATTATTATTGTTATTATTTACATTTACATAAAAACTTGATGTCACTTTTTGTTCCAAAACAGTAAAAATTTGAAGAATGGAAACTTATCTTAAGGTTCAAAAACTTTGGCGAATATTATTAGTCCTAAATAAGAAAACTAAAAAATGTTTGGCAATATGTTTGTAAAAATAACCATAGCTATTATGATTTTATATAGAACCTATAAAATTGTGGCGATTTTTAAGGTAAAAAAAAAAATATACTATAAAATTTAGGAAAATCAATTTTAGAAAAATGGAAATTAAGAAATCTTTATTTTTGAAAAAGCATGGAAAATTAACTCACTTGCAAATATTAGCCCCTAAAATGTCCTTTGTTTTGTATGGGGATGTATGTAATTTTCCTCCTTTCCTAAGCTTATTTTGAGAAGGATTAGGAAGTTAATTTGATAGTTGAGTGAAAAATTAATGAGGTTTTTTTTCTATTGATCTCTACATATGTGCAATACATAATATACTAGATTGATAGGTTGGTAATTGATATTCTTAGTTGTTTGAGCGATTTATCATTATTATATAATATATATATTATAATATATATATATATATAATTTATATATATATATATATAATATATTATATATATAATAAATAACCATGATTAAATCACAGCCACATTGAGTGCCATTTACAGGACCTAAAATTCAAATTTGGTGGCCTGCATGTAGAAACATATAGTTAAATTGGTTGTTGTAGTACATGTGAAAGAAGAACAAAAGAAGATAAGTTTAACGCAGAGGGATGGTCTTCACAATCCTTTGCATCAAACTTAAGCATAAAAACTATGAAAAAAACAATGTAAATGAAAGTACAGAGGGAACTAAGCACATATTAAGGACATTAGACCTTATAAATAATAGGTATCCTTCATCAAAATTTGACATAGATGAATCCATAACTTTGATATTAAATCCAACAGCTACAATGACATACCATTTGAGAAGAAAGAAACACATATAGAAATGAGGAGCGATCACATACTACACATTTCATGCATTTGCAATCATCATAAATTCTTTATTAATCATCAAAAGAGTATTCATTTACAATGCTTCAAACACTTGAAAAAAATGACAGTTTAGACTTGCCTTTGAAACCACTGAAAACCCATTTAATGAATCTCTTTAGTAGTATTATAGGATCTCATATATGAGTACCCCTTACAAAATATTCCTTCTTTATCTTCTCATAACTACCTACAAGCTAAACCGTTCAAGCATGCTACTAGCACAATTGTCCTAATTATCACATAAAAACCTTAATTATATTCTTGAAATGATATATTTACAAAAATATCAAAATGACATGATATTTCAAGATCGACATAACAAAAATATCTTCATTGTTGGCATGTTGGTTCCTTTGGAAGGGATCATGGATCAATGATTCAAAGTGGAGGTGGATTAAGAACGTGATCACACATTTTCCTTAGTGGAATGGTTCATGGATCTCCACCTCTATGTCCATAAAGGTTCGGTATGACCAGAGAGTCTCATCTCCCAGGATTTGGGAGATGTATTTTTCATTTTAATCCTAAAGAAAATGATTACAAGGTATGGGAATTAATATTACCTGGTGGGTCATAAGTAATCAGGTGTAGTGGAAATGGAGGTGCTTTGTATTTCTTGATGGGTGAAAAGGGTTGAACACTAGAGGAGTTGACAGTGGGAAACCATTGGTGAGAAACAAATTTGAAATGGAAATGACTAGCATGGGAAGGTTTTATAGGTGGGGAGATCGATGGAGTGATGCATGGATGAATGATGGTGACAAGTGGAAACCCCTGACTAGATGAGAAGTGGATGGGAGAAGGCCCATGGCCCCACAAAAATCATGCTCACTTGGTGATATCACTACGATGTTGGCACATTGATGGTGGGTGTGGTCCCTCTACTTTAGTGGGGTGAATGAACAAGGTCGAGGGTGAGGCCTAACCCACTGGAATCAATCCTGGTCATTGATTGACTATTTCTACTTACTGACTTTGAATTTTTGGGGGCTAGCATTGGCTTATCCACCATGCTATTTGAGCCCTCGAAGTGTGTTCCAAGACCTAATAGCCTTAGAGCTAATGATGATATGCTCATTAATTTCTTATTGGTTACCTGTTTTAACTTAATGCTAGGGTGGATCCCTTTTGCTAATTATTTACCTATTTTTCTCCATAGGATGGGTCTCCGCAACCACAACCTAAGCTACTGGGTACTTAACCCTTTTGAGCCCTATGTGGGCAATTCTATTTTATTAATGACTCTTCGCCATTGGTCACACCTCTATGTGAGGCGGCCAAAATGTAGTCCCAAAGGTCATAGCTTCCCAATTACAGATTTTCTATTTAATTATAATTATTTAAAGGTTATGGGATTCTGGGTTCCATGCCCATATTGTTGTTGCGCTCCTACTCTCAACATCTCTATGAGAACCGGTGCCTTGAACTTAGGCTGAAGCCCCCTTTAACCCAATGCATCCCGTTTGCACCATATTGCTAATATTTCAAGCTCCATCCGCTAGGATGAGTTTGTCGATAGAGTCTTCCTGGCCCTCTATTTATTGGCTATCTCTTTTTCCATTGCCATAATGTCTTGACAGTCTTCAAACTAATGCCAACACCAATTGATTTCTTGAGTTTTATCCCTTAGAGATGACATCAATGTGATTTCACTCCTACCACATATAATTTTTTGAGTAGTGACACTTGACATTAACAAAAGTGCCACTTCGGTTCCCAAAGATGTTATATTTGCAGGCGACATGTCTACTTCCTATTGGCAAGTGTTGATGCCACAATCTTTTGTTATCTAGGCCAATCATGAACCACCACCTGTCTTCTATTGGGAGAGAAAGAAAAGGTCCTCCAAGGCTTGTTTTTCAACTTTTTGCTTTGTTAATTTTATTTTGGTCTAACTGACATTTTTCTTTGTTTTTCTGCCAAAATTATTGAAGACGGCTCTCGTTGGGTTGACCCCCCCCCCCCCCCCCCCCGCTGAAAACATCCCAGTGCTTTATTTATTTTTCTCTTAACACTCCATCGGGGTAACTATGTCGGGTGTACTTCGCCTGATCAAAACATCACGAAGCTTTATTTATTTCATTCTTAACATTTTGTCAAGGTAACTCTGTTGGGTGGAGCCCACTTATGACCAATAAATTTGTTTTTTTGTTGCTCACTTTTGGCTGACATTTTCCCAGAGGTTTACGTAGAGGTTCTGCCAATATTTTTCCAAAATTTGGCACTCGAGCCAACTTTGGCTACGTGCCAAAGTCTCCTCCAAGTGATTTTCAGCTATGTAGTAATTTTTAATCTCCTTCTATTTAAATACAATTAAAGAAGGGGGAAGACGGGGTACAACATCGAATCCACTTGGGGACATTTCCTTATAATCAAGGTATTAAGAACCTGCATATCAATGTCTTGAACTTGTTAATGGATTCAACCTAATTGAAACATAGATAAAAATGTAAATATAATCAAAACTCTCATATTTACAATGGCTCATTGATATTTATAATGGAAGGGAAAGAAATTATCTAATGCTAGAAGTAGTGCTTCAAGTACTGCACATTTATGGGCATCTCAAACACTTCACCATCAAGATTTTCTAGTACAAAGGTGCTATTCCCTTTGGCTTCAACTATATTGAAAGGACCAAACCATAGGGGATTAAATTCTGTATGCTTGCCTTTGCCTTCTAGTCAGATATCCCATATGAGCACAAGGTAACCTGACTAAAACACCCTGTCTTTAGCTCTCCTATCAAAAAGGGATTTTATTTTATCCTAGTATCTGATTAAATTATGAGTAACATGTTGGTCCTTTCTTACAATTCCACCAACTGATTTATTCTCATGGTTAGAGGGTTTGGTTCCTCCTCTACAATATGTAGAAATTTGACCACCAACATAGCAAATTGGGTAGGGAACACTGTAGCGGTCCTATATACCAACTCAAATGGGGATTTTCTAGTGGAGCTCATAGTAGTAAATCTATTAGGCCATAATGAAAAATTAAGTTGAGAGTCCCAATTCTTCTAATTCTATTCTATAGCCTTTGTAAGGCTTCTGACGAAGGTTTTGTTGGATTATTTTGCTAATCCATTTCCCCGTGGGTAATAAGTAGTCAAGTATCCAAGAATAATATTATACTCTTAGTAGAAACTGATAAATTTTTCTTATTTAAATGCCTATGCATTATCAATGACAATTTTTATGGGACAACCAAATATGACCATAATTTTCTCCTCCATAAATTTAATAACCACTACAAAATTACATTCCTAGAAGGGAAAGTCTCTATCCACTTTTTGAAGTAATTTGTTGTTGTAAGTATCCATTTTTGCTTCCCACTCAAAGGTGGAAGAATCTCTCTAAATCGTTCATCTGCAAAAAATAGGATCAAAGGGAGAGGTAATAGCTTATGTTTGTTAGTAAAAACATTTTTCTTTTTGTAGGCTCTGAATTTTTCCCTGCACCTCACCAAAAAAATTGGGCCAATCGAAACTAAATTTGAGAATTATATGGGCAGTGACCTTCTAGCTATAATTTCCCCCACAAACATAATTACAAAACTCATATATTAACTTAGGAATCCCTTCTTCTACCAAGCATAACAATAGGATTCCCACAGGCCCCTCCAATACAACTACCCATTAGAAATGAAAAAAAATTGTGTTTGTAATCTTAAGGATATTTACTTGACTTTTTCAAATTTACGTGGGAATTCCATAAACAACAAATAATGAACAATAAATTTGTACCACTCAAAGACTAAGTATTTCATTTGAATTTTCTGAGTTTCCTTGTGATGAGCCCTAGTATTGCACCATGGATGTTACAACTCCCAAGGGATTCTCAACTTTAAATAACAACTTGGGGATTGTAAAAACTTAGAGGTGATAGTGCTATAGAGACAGAAGGTTAGGTTCTCCTCATGTCACTCCTACTCATGAAATCAGATTAGGGTATTTAGAGACCATTCCTCTTGCTAATTGTAGTGAAAACTTGTTGTGAAAGCATAAATGAACATTATTATACTACTAAGGTGAAAATTCCAATCATAAAATGTAAATACTAATTGAAATTGCATTAGGAAAAATAGGCTAATTTAGTGGAAAAAATAAATCATACTACTATGCTTACCATTCATCAAACGTAAATGCTAATTTTGTGGAAATAAATCATGCTACTATACTTGCACAGTTGATTCAAATCAATAACCTACCTTTCTTGCATCATTTATGTACTCATACTTGATGAAATTGAGAAATCACTTCTTTAACATGTCGATGAAGAAAAAAATGCTAAATTTAACTATGTTTTTTTATTTGATGGTTGCAATTATGGAATTATGAGATTGAAGTGGTCCTAAGTTATTCCCTAATCATAAAAACATAGTGTGGGGCTATTATTCAACTTAACTAGGCTAGAGTCAAAGTTTCAAGAAAAATTGGTTGAAGAAATCAAAGCTAGAGGGCCATTATATGAGGTGCTACAGGAGGACCTATATTGCTACAGGAGGGATTGTATTTCTACAGGAGGCCCTTGTTTTTTATTGGAGGGGGTCCAAGAGAGTTTCAGGGATGGAATTGGTGTATTATAGGTGGATAGTGGTGGATGAAGGTAGAAGGTGATGAATGGAGGGTGTGGGAGCACCTTAACCAAGCCTACTACCCCTAATAAGTCTATCTTGCACCAAAGTTGATGCCCACAATGACCTTCATTTGCCTTAATAGAGTGAATTTGGATACTTCATTTAGAAGCAAGGTGAGGTACCTAAGAGGAGAATGGAAAGGTCCAGGTGGATGTGGAAAGGTGTGCCCACCCCTGCAAATCAATACAGTCCCTGCAACTATCTAGATACATGCATCAATTGAGCAATAATGCAGTGAGACAAATTATTATGGAAAATATGATCTGAATTTGATTAAGATCTATTCTATCCCACAACACTAATCTCATAACTCAAGCTAATGAGACTAACTCCTAAATTGTAGAGAATAAGCTAGAAAAATAACATCTATCCATTTCCAAGAAATCATAATCAAATATTTTTAAGTTATTATTGTATATCTTTCCAATCACTGTTCCCACAAGAGAGGTGATAGGCAAGCATGCAATTACAAGTTTTTATGATATAATATCTACTGAAATAAGAGAAGGAATGAAATCCTTCGAAACAAGAACAAGAAGGAAAGACAAGAGAGAGACTAAATCCTCCAGGTTGGTCCCAAACCCAAGGGTTTTAGCCTTCGAAAACTAACTCAGATGTAGATCAATGGTAAAATTCTCATTAACATAAAATAATAATCTCATACATCATATGAAAGTTAAAAATAACAATTTCAAACACTAGGATCTTAGTAGATACTCCTAGTTGCAACAAAAATTTAAATCCTAATGAGCCTTTCAACACGTTCACTTATACAAAAATTATTGAGGGGCAACTTTCTTGAAAGGAGGAATGCTCACCTCTAAAATCTCAAGATTTGTTGATCTGGTTCCCCTTTTCCTTGTCATTCAATTGGAATTCCTCAGCTGCTAGTGAATTCGAGTTGTCGGAGAGGATTTTGTGATCTCAAGCTAGGTTAGGGAGTTAATGAGGCGGACAACCTCCCTATATTCTCTCTAGGTGTCTCCATCAAGCCCATGCCTAGTAAATATCTCCAAAAATGTTTCTTTAATGTGCATATTAATCACATTTGGCCATACAATATGACAAACACCTTTTAGTCTTCCTTCTAATCATATTATGGATAAAAATGTGAATTAATTTGAGAAAATGAGAGTTTAAAGGGTTGGAGGATATCATAATGAACTACAAAAGATACCTATTGATGAGACCCATCATTACCCACATGTTGAAAGTGTTGCTTACCCTCTAAGAAACTTAGTGACTGATATGAAGTTCATTCATGGCCCTGGTGCCTCTCTGGAATCCCAAGGCACTTCAGATGATGTGCCTTCATGTGGATAGAAACCTACATTTGCCTCTATGTCTTCCCATTATTTTTATTCACCTACTTTTTCTATGTCTTCTTGAAGGCCGAATAGTAAGGCATGAGTAGTTTTGAGGCCCATCCACCTAATCCTCAACCTTTGCATCGTCCTCTTATATAGGGGGGCTTTCTCTAAGGCATTTGTTAGTCTTTTTGGAGAGTGATATTCCTTGATTTGTAAACCTTGAGGTAGGGCCTAACATATTCTCTGACAAGATTGCAAACTCTCCATCCCCAACATCCTAAAAGTGTCCTCAAAATGTAGGACATATTTCCCTTAGGCTGTTATGTACCTAGGTGTGAATTCAGGATCAAAGGAGATGAGATTATGGTTGTTGATGATAGCCTTGGGGCTCAATAATTCCGCCCTGATATATAAGGGCTCTTTTTCTTTTTTTCTCATCACCCTTTTTACTTCTTCAACCCTTGTATCCTCATGGGTCAACCAAGAGGCTAATGCCATCAAATGCATGTCTCTCAACCTTGAGTTGGGTTCCCATAAATTCATGTTAGAAACAAAGTTAATACTATGAGGGGTGTTGAATCAGTATTAAGGCTAATTTTTTACTTTTAAGCCAAATTATTTTTCCTCATTCAAACTTATCATCCATTATTTTAGAAAAAAATAGAAACCATAAGACTAGCCATATCATCACACAAGCATACATATCACTAATTTAAAATAAGACAACCTACTATATTCCATCAATGTGTTTTGTGAGCCACCACTCATAGAAAGCACCAACGCCATTTGATTGTTTTCTAGCACCTAATAGTAGGAAGCACCAAATCCCTCCTTTTGTAGACACATGTCTATTTTATGAGAAGCACCATGTGAAGACCAACTTCATGTATTTGTTGCAATAACCAACTTGTAGCTCCTCAAATTTATGCAAGCACCAACCCCCAATCCTTATTAATAACCCACTAGAGATGGAAGAACCAAATTATTGTATGCAGGACCCAACCCACACTCTAATAGGAACTTAATGTTCAATGTCATTTGAAGCCACTCTCCCTGATATCATATTTTTTCTCTTCAAACCTTGGCCCACGCAACACTCTATCTTTGCTCACTTTGCTCACTCCATAGTAGTCTATTGTCACCACCACAACATCATACTTCTATCAGAACTCTATCCACTTCACATGGCCTCACACTCTTCTTGGCCTTCTTCATCTGCATAGTCACCTTAAGCCTTTCGCACAACAAAACTAGCACTCTTAGGGTGTATATCTTCTTCTTAGGAACTCTTAGCCTTTCACAACAGAATAGGCTCACTTAGACTTAGACACAAAAAAAAAATTCTTAGCATACAACTCTCCACACTTCTCAACTCTACATAATGCTCATTCTTCCACTTTTCTTGATGGAAATCACTTGTTTTGATCCTCTGCTACACTTTGCATAATGTTGCCTCTACTGCGTATTTACACACTTCTTATGTGTGCCTTTGAATGGATCTCCATCCTGCTATTGTGTTTGACCTGGTCACTAAATTAAATCATGAGAAATTTCCATACTTGGGAATTAAATATTTAGTCCATATTCACACTCTAATGAGACCAATCGAGAATTATGTCTGCATGCATAACATGGCTCTCCATCCTTCTTAACTGCTCGAAAAGATTATGGTGTACTTCCAGCATGGTTTTTCTGTATTGTGGCCAAAACTTATGCACTTAGCCATATTTTACATTTAATTCTTCATGAACATGCAAGAAACCTCAAGAATGGTTGTTCTGGAGTTAAATGCTACCTTTGCAAATAATGGTCCTCTTTGTCTTTACCAACAGATTTCTGTAGCCATCATTACTGCTGTGACACCAACCTTCTACATGAATTTATTTAACTGTCGACCCATTCATCCACATACACCTTCATATACCTATGTACAACAATTTCAGAGCTCTCATATCTCTTAAAAGTTATTTAAGTGATGTTACAAGGTCATGAGGGTCTGAGCTCCTTTTGCTTGGCCCTTTCCTGTCTTTCCTCCATGGATCTAGGCATTGTGACTAGCGGCTTGGTGCTAAATAATGCCAAGGGCCTATATTCCTTTTTTGACTACTCTTGCCCTTAGTTTTCTTGGGTTTCTATGTTCAAATTCCTACATAGAGCCCCTTTCATCCTAAGTTTTTCATAAACAATTTGCAAAGGAGTTACAAAACTCTAAGCTCATAAATTCTTCATAGCACTTAGGTGCTAACCCCACTCTATGCCCTTTGTCCTTTGGGTATCCCACGACATAGTTCCACCACATCAGAGCTCCCTATATGAAAACTTCCTTCATATTTCAATTTCGTAGGAGTTTTGAAATTCTAACCACCAAAATACTTCACAGCACTTGGGTACTAGACCTGCTCCATGCCCTCAGTTTTTTGAACTCCATGACAAAGTGCGAACATGACCACGAAGCCCCTGGTATTATAAATTTTCTTTAAATTCAATTACAAGGGAGTTATGAAACTCCAAACTCCGAAGTGTTGACCTTCGAGATGACACCATGTTGGTGTCATCAACTCAAGGTGGTGCCTCCTTAGTGGTGAAACGTGTCACCAAGAATTTCCTTATTAGGCCACCCAATTTTTTTGAATTTGAATGCCATGTATTAATATTACAACCACATCATGTTGATTTCATCTTCCTCGTCAACTTCTGAGGACCAATCAATTGTCACCATGTGTCTAGTCTTAAGGAGATAGAAAGTGTCCCTCAAGTCTTTGGTTTTTTTGGCAATTTTCCTTGAAATTATTACTCTCCACATCCTCGATTCTTTTTAAATAATTTCATTCATAAGAAATTACTAGGTTTCAAAATCCAAAAGTTTCAAACCTTCAAGGTTCTGCTTCCCTCATGCCATTTCCAGTTTCCATTTTTTCAAAGAAATAGTTGAGGTCCCAAGGCTCTGAAGCTCTGAAATGCTATCGTGTATCCAGTATTGTCTAGGTTTTGATGTGCTCAAACTATAAAAAATTCGCTGTAACATTCATCCTCATGTTTTGTCCTTGCGAGGTTCTAGCTTTCTCCAACCTACTGAAATTCCAACCTCTGATATTTAGGCCTCCTGAAGATCTGAGGTTTCGATATGACCATTCTACAGAAATTTGAGGTCCAAAATTTGGCATGCTAAGGGATTCAAGGTCCTAAATTTGGAAGTCAATCAATTTTGGTCACAATGGCCATTCCTTGACTTCCACATATAGTTGGAAATCTCTTTCAGGGAACTATCCAGTGGAGAAGGTATGATGTAGTCTTTGAGCCCATCTGTTACTTAAAAAATGGTTGAAACTCTCTGCTATTCCTTCCACATACTATTGGAGAGATATTTTTTAGAACTAACCAACTGTGCCAACTCCAAGAATATCATAGTTAGTCTCTTGAGGTAGAACCTCCTCCAAATCCCAGGACTCCCAACCATCATAGTCATATTTTTATCGCTTCTCCAATAATCCTGCCACTGTGATGATTCTCTACAAGAGGCTAGAGCAGCCATAGGAATCCCAACTACCATAGTCATTTTTTATGGCTTATCCAATAAGCCACTATTATCGAAATTCTATATAGAGTACTGCAACAACCATATGACTCCTTCTAAGATTGACACATCAAGCACATCAAACTAGCTCAATTATGATCATAGTTAGGCTAGAGGACATCAAAGCCAACATCTGCTGCCACAAACATCCATGTTAGTATGGTTGCACGTTTGCCAAAAGTTAGACCCAACATAACTGTTGTCATCAATTCCAACACACTTGTAGCCACCATCCATCCAAACAATTCCAATTTTCCAACAATTCATGTCTCTTGGGATTAAGTTATGCATATAAAACTCATCTAGCTTGGCTTCATCCCCAATACTTTCCATTTTGAAAAATTCGATGAATTTCCTATAGTGTTGGAAAGGCAATGTGCCATACTATGCCAATGTCTTAATTTTAAACTGCAGCCACTGCTCTTTGAGGAAAATAACATAGGATTTAGATGGATTCCAACATTGGATAGCTTCCATGGATAAACTTTCCATGGTGGAAAGTTGTGTCTCTTTTTATTGCAGTTTCTCATTTAACCTTGTGTTTTCTACTTGTAGTTTTTCCCTCGTGATTGAATCTCTTAATGTTAGATCATTCAATTATTTTCCCATCTCATTGAATTTCTCCTCCATGAGACCCACATCCTCTACAATTTGGATTTTACAATCTGCATCGATTTATGTATTATACCTCTTTCCTTCTCAAACTCAAAAAAGAGTGGGACGACAAATTTCATAGGTATAATCCTGCCTCCCTCAACAAATTTGTAGTAATATTCTAGGTTGGGATGTGGGTCAATCTCTTGAAGCTTTGTTACGTAGAATCTACAACTACAGATAGAAGTATATTCCCTAGGCCATTTGTATTTACCTCGAACAACACAAAGACAAATGGACTAATGTTTTCCTTAAAGAAAATAGATATCGGGATGAAGCCTATATAGAATATTTTGTATGCTTTACTCCTTCCTTAGCTTGAATCCTCCAATTCTATCTCTAATCGATATAATTAGAACCTGGAAAGTTAGATAACATAATATAATGATCCATGGAATCTATGTAGCATCATCTAATCACTTTATTCATTAGATAAACATGATATTGAAATATATAAAACCATAATAACATATATAGTAAAACAAAGAACTATTTGCATTAATAAAAATGGAGTGAGTTACAACTAAAAGTAGGTTTTGATCTTGTAGAGAAGATCCTCCAAGTTGCCTTGTCCTTTCCTTGTCACAAAGTGCACCTATAATAACCCTAATGCATGGATAAATATCTCTCAAAACAACAACATAAGGGTAGAATCACTCTCCAAAAGTCAACTCCTTGCTTATGGATAGTAGTAAATTTATAGCTGAAGGAGGTAGTTGATATATTCTTATCTTTTTACCAATGTGAGCTTGGGATCCACTCTTGATGGGAGGATGAGCTCAAGGGATAAGGGATGAAAACTACAAGTTAGGGTAGGATAGGATTTGAGATGTTTATCTGAGTTAAATGGTTAAAACAGATAGTGGAAGCTTCGAGATTCTTTCTCTTTTTCCCAAATTTCTAGAATCAACACACTCCCAACACTTAGCAACTTGTTTGTGGTCAAGACAAGTGCATAGTAGGGAAACTTGGTATTCAATGTTGGACAATAAGATACCAGGAGGAATTGGTCCTTTAAATGATTGAAACAAGGTGTTTTTAGGAAGAAACTCAAGGATTATAATGAGTTATTCTTAGGGATTTGTGAAAGGATGATGAAAATGATGTCAAAGGAAGCTGATTGATCCATTTGAAGGCTTATTGACCAGATGTGATAAAATGACCTATAACAGATTACCCCATAAAGCGCAAAGTCAAAAATGATAGATGATGACTAAAGTGCTTTACCTTGTGACAAGTCAGGATTAAGAACAAATGATGATATCATCGTCTAATACAATACATTTACATCATGACATCTTTTCTAAGGGAGGCATACCCATACTCAACACATAAGCTATCATTACATGTACAATGATTAAAAGAAACATCCATAGATGGCTGATGGTGGACCCATGACTGGATGAATGCCTATATGATCATAGCCATCACACATTGTGATATTGTATTACTCCTGAAATCGAAACCCAGATGGATGAAACTATATACAGGGTCTTTCGTCTCATTGACATGACCAACCAATGTACGAGTCTAACCATGTGAATCAATGAGTTGGAGTCAAACATGGCAGACATCATTTGATTACCAGCCAATGATGTAAGCCGTTAATAGACATGAGAGAAACCATTGATTATGTTAACGACTCTCAAGATACTCTACTACAATCCATATGGTGTGAATAAATGAGTTGATGTCAAACACCACACAAAATATTTCGTTCAAAGGCCAATGATGTAAGCCTGTTGCTAAGAGCAAGGAAACATTCCATTGATGTATGCAAGCAACGAGGTACCAAAGGATGTTTCTAAGTCAACTTCCTGGATAATGAGTTGATGTTGACAAGAATCGACCCGTCGCAGGAGGGACTTAATGTATCCCCCATCAATGACACGAAATGAATATAATGATTTGAGACAGAATGATTAGAATGATGCCGATATGGAACTCGATCAGGAAAGGAAAACATGGAATGAAGGCTTAAGAGTATTGTAGCAGATATCAACTAGATGAGTTCTCTTGAGCATAATGGTGACACTGAATGAAGTTGGTAGCATTGACCCAAAACCAAAAATGGAGGCTTTGAAATGGTATGATGAACCAAAATACAAGAATATTTCCCAACCCAACAACCACAAAGATGAATTGAAAGAGTGTAGTGTTCAAGAGCGACTCGCTACCATAAACAAATGGAGTCCCATATTTTCCCAATTTTCCCAACCATACTAGTCAATACCTCTTTAATTTTTAACAATCTTGAGGATGATAACATATGCTTGATATGTAAGTCATCCTTTTCATGAATCCCTCTGCGAATATTTAATGAACCCAGACAAGTAGTGGTTCAGTCCTGTCATGAATGAGGAGTCCATCATTGTTTTATGTTTTAACAAGTCCAATGAAGGTATAACTCAACATCTTTTTCATGTTTAGAGAGTTTGAAAATGAGGAGGAAAAGAAAACTCTAAATGTTCCTTTCATAAATAGTCCCTTAGGTATGAAAAGGCATAAAATAATACCCAAGAGAACCTCTTAGCCATGTTTGACTAAGGTATTCCTTTTTTGTAGTTAATCTATCTCAGTCTAGAAAAGCGTTAAACTTATACTGAGTAGACATCTTTTCATTTATTTTAATGAGTTACAAAATACAAGTGCTTATAATATTTTCATATTTTGGAAGTCTGAAAAGAGATGAAAGAGGACTCTAAGGGGTTCGTTTTTTGTAGGTTTACAGATCCTAAAAAAGTGATAAAACTGCCCTCCTCGATCAAAATAATTTGTTCAAAACATGAAAAAATATGTCAAACAACTGTCAACCTTCTCAAAACATCACAAAAAAGATTAAAAATACCTATTTCATGGTAAAAATGGGTTGTTAGTAGGTGTAAAAATTAAATGTGAATAAAATAATGGAAGAAACAACCATAAATATTTAAAATGACTATTCATATTTACCATTTCACATTTACCTTCAACAGTGAGAGTTCTGAGTAGTTTTTTGCTTCGATCTTCTTCATCTAATTGCACTCAATTCGATGGATCATTTCAAGCACTGTCACTTCTAGGTAAGAGATAATACCTTTCTCTTTCAATTCGTGGTGCCATTTTGTGTTTTCATGCAAGTTTTTTGCATTTTTTACGGCCATGGGGCTTAAGAAACTCGCCCTAGGACCAACACAGTGATGTGATAATACTGATTCACCCCCCCTCTCAGTATTATTTCCAACAATTGGTATCAGAGCAGGTCATTTGGTAGAAGCTTGATCGCTTAAAGGAGATCCGTGGAACAATGGGAAAGAAGCTTAAGAAGAAAGCACCAAAGAAGAAGAAGACATCTTAGAAGAACTATGACAGTGGGAGAATCGATTGGGGATTAGGTGTAAGAATCTCTTCAGAATCTGATTCAGAATCATTTTAGAATGAAGATGAACTATTAGGTATGAATCTGCTATGTTTTGATGTTCCAACTCTCTATCCACGTAGAGGATGTATGTGATAGTGAAACAACTGAAGTTGCTTTTATGGGTGAGCAAGAAGGATATCAAATAGAGGAAAAATTTAAAAGGATGACAGATAAAATTAGAGATCAAGAAGATCTATTGAACATAAAGGATGGTGCCATCAAAGAAGTTGCTACCAAACTAAAGGCTCAACAAGAGGAAGAAAGCAAGGTAAGGAAGTTATTCAAAGACAAATATCAAAAGTTGCATGATGAAGTAACATCTCTAAAAAATGAAGTGAATGAAAAGAACACAACTATTAAGAAGCTCAAAGATAGATCCAGTGATTATGAAAGTCTTGAAGCTACAACCCTCTCACCAAAGGAAGAACTTGAAGAAGCAAAGAAGAAGAATAAAGATCTACTCCAAGCTATTGAAAAACAGGATAACTAAGTTATCAGTGTAAAAGCACAGCAGGAATGTGCCTCTAGAGTTCGTCAAATGCTGCAGGTGTTGAATGAAGAACAAGAAGATGAGATTCTCAAACTAAGGCAACTAGTGGAAGAAGGAAGAAATTCTGAAGATACCTTGAAGAAGCAATGTCTAGAAAAAGAAGAACAACATCAAGTCGAGGTAAATATCTTGAAAGGTAAATTAGAAGAAAAGGATAAACTATTACGATTTCAAGATAGTACTAAAATCTTGGATAATATTCTTAGTAGTCAAAGATCTCCTGCTATCAAAACTTGTCTTGGTTTTCATGACTCTATTGAAGGTGAATCTAGTTCACAAGGAGAAGCAAGGAACTCTAAAGAGAAATCTAAAATGATCAGCAAGGAGATGAGAGGTCAACCCTATCAACAATCAAGGAACGAGATTCTTCAAAGAAAATGTTTTACTCCTCCTGTGAATAATCTTGAATGTTATAAATATCATAATCTTGGACATGTTGCAGCTATATGTAGAAGGAGAATGGTTCAAGATCATCACACAGAAAGATCATCACATTCCAAGTACTTTAATGGATATTGTTTTTCATGCAATATGTTTGGCCACAAGGCTGCTGATTGCTACAGGAGGAATGTGAAACATGTAAGATGTTATGCATGTAACAAGCTTTGACATATAGCAAGGGATTGCAGGAACAAAGTACGGACATCACACCAAAAGGAGAAATCATCATCACACTTGAAGATATGGAAGAAGAAGGAAGTTCAGTCAGAAAGATGCAGCACCACACAAATTACTCAGATGCAGCACAACATAGATATAACTAACTCAGGGAGAGCTGAAAGTGTACAACTTCAGTGTCCTGAATCTCATACGCAAGTTTCATAAAGATAAGTCGCGTATATACGTTATTTATACACTGTAAAGTCGCGTATATGTCAGTTTGAGGAAAAGCAGTGGGGATAGGCTCAGAAAAAGGGTCTGATATGTCTCAGTCCACTATTTCCTCTATCGGTCAATAGTTACACTCTGTTGAGGATGTGTAGAAATATTGTGATACTTGTGTTTTGATCCTAACTTGATGATGAGGATGTCTTGATGCTTTTTTCTGATATATGCATGATCAGATCTAACAGTGAACAGATCGCACAGGTTGAGCATATGCTTTTAACAATGCATTGTTGCCATTATGGTTAATAGTCCTTGATGATGATGCCTATATGTTTAAA
The DNA here is from genome assembly GCA_000404065.3 of Pinus taeda. Taxonomy (NCBI): domain Eukaryota; kingdom Viridiplantae; phylum Streptophyta; class Pinopsida; order Pinales; family Pinaceae; genus Pinus; species Pinus taeda. Next base: position 119,129 of record APFE030023229.1, on the reverse strand, counting down.
TAATGTATCTTGCTATGATTTGGTTATGAGTTGTCCATGATAAAATCACATATGATTCTTAGGGTTACATAGTTGATATTTAGATCATATTTGTGGTTGATTCTCTAATGGTGCTTACATGGTGATCTTCATAAGGATAAGGAGAAGTACAAAGCTTGAATACACAATATCATTACTTGATGATGAGTCTCTCATATGTTGCTACCGTCGTATGCATGAAGATCATATAATACAGTTATGATGCAGGATTTCTATAGTTCTTGGTGATCATGTGGATGAGGATTGTTGACGTTGATGATATAAAGAAGCCTTGATCTTGAACTCTAGATACATATACATGGAGATTGATGAATTCCTACCTATATGATGATAGGTTGATTTTCACATATGTTGATTGATGATTATCATATGAGGGATATTCCCGTGTAATGTTACATGGATGGTCATGCAGATCTTGATGCTGATGACTATGGTGTTTTTCACATATGGAATAATGTAAATGATTTATGATGTTTTTCAAAAGGATGAATTTATTTCTGTATACAGATATACCTTGGTACAGGACATTTGCAGGTTGTTGATTTGGAAATAGTTATACGCGAGTTTTATGAGAAATATCTGCGTATATACGTGTGTCTCTGTGGATACAGTCGCGTATATGTTGGTTTGAATGAAATCAGTGGGCCAGACTCAAGGTGAGAAGAGTTTGAGATGAGTCTGACAGAGAGCAACTGGCACAACTTTAGGGGGAGTAGATAAATTTCTAATAATGCATTGTTGGCATTACCTTAGAAGCTCTTAGTTCGTGTACACAAGCTGTTTTGATTTCAGGCAGATCAGGGAGAATATAAGGAGAACATGGTTGCTGATTTGAATAGTGATTGACACATGCTGATGATATTGATGACTTTCATAGTCTTGCTCTAGATATTTCGTCTTTATGTCATGTATCTCTTCTTTATGATATTTCTTCTATGGTGTCAAGGTCATGTAATGGCCTATATTGGTTTCCCCACTATTCCCACTTGGTTGGGTGGATGATCCCCACTTGGTTGGGTGATGGATGTATGTATTGAGTCTTTTGGTGATAGGAAGGTCATTTATGATAGAGTCATGTTCTTCTTGTAGAACATCTTTGTGCAGATCTTGCCTACAGTTAGGGGGAGCATAAACAACACATTTCAGCAGTGCAGAGAATTAGCATGTACTAAGGGGGAGCATGGACAGATTGGTACACCTTGGCATATACAAAAGGGGAGCTTATTCAGAAATTTCAGCAGGTACTCAGGGGGAGTATGGACAGTAGAATGTTTATCAAAGGAAGAAAAAAATCTTGGTCCGCCCTTTGCCCTTGATGTCAAAGGGGGAGACTGATTTGGTGTTGTTGCCATCAAGTCCAAAGGGGGAGATTGTTGGCATTATGATTCATGTGTTGTACTTGATGGCAACCCACTCATGGAAAAACATCTCACTTAGATATAACTAGATGAATCTTTAGAAGAGATATCAGATGTGATTGAATGCATGGGATGCAGGACAACTCAAAGGAATCAGATGTTAGTTCTAAGTGTGACAAGTTAGTTTTTCCATCAAGTCCAAAGGGGGAGATTGTTGGCATTATGAGACAAGTGTTGTCCTTGATGGAAAATCACACAGATGACAGATCATAGTGCAACAGGTCAGCAACAAGGATTTGATGATCAGACTACCAGAATGAAGAAAAAATATATATACGGATGTTTGCTTTGATGAAGCCGTGTATACACACGGGTTGGACGTTCCTAAGGCGCGTATGCGTATACATGCACTTTCATGCAAGGAAAAGTGTGTATATGTTGGAGAACTTACTTTTGGTCCATGGTAGTTAGTCCTTGGTACTTGAACCTATGATTTTGGACCATGGCATCTCGTCAGATGTGTTGATCCCTAGTATTGGGTCCATGGTATTGGTTTATTATGGTTTTGGACCATGGTATTGAGCAAGGCCTAAGACTATAAAAGGAGAAGAAGATCATTAGGCAAGTGGATGAAAAGTCTTAAATATCTGATGAAGGATGAGATCCAATATGTAGGTTATGGGTTGCTTGATCTAAGCTAAGGAGGGATCTCACAAGTTGATGGAGAACAAGATCTAAGGATAAATCAGGATCAAATGGTTTGAAATGAACTATCTCTCTATGGTTGATTATGCTTATTATAGATCTGTATACTGACACATGTAATGTTATGAACTGGGTATAACTTAAGTTTGAAATCGCTGCAGGTCATGATTGAATATTTACAGAGATGTACGCGGGTTGGATTTGGTGAAAGCGCGTATGTACGCGGGTTTGGTTCATTGTAGTAGCGTATACACTTTATGATTTTAATGATACAGTTGGTTCTGAATAGTGTTGCAGAGTTCATGGTTCTGCTCTGTGTTCTGGTGACTGCTTTTGTTGACTGGGTTCAGTGATTCAGTATTGAGTGATTCAGAGATTGATAATGCTAGTGGGTGAATCAGTATTATCAAATCAGTAAAACTTTTTCATTTCCATACTTAGATACATATACGCTACTTCAATTAAGTGAACCTGCGTGTATACGCGGCTGTGTCTAATGCAACTAGCGTATATCCAGAATACTTATGATTCAGATAAAATCCATTATATGTTAATCTTTAGATAATGCATCAGAACTTCAATGACCATATGAATAGTAGACAGAGGCAGAAAAACAGAATAGATCATCACACACAAGAAGCACACATGAACACTATGATATAAGGTGGAAACCCAATGTGGGTAAAAACCACCTGCTGCAAGTCGTCTCAATCTTCTTTAATAAGAAATTATTTTTACAATAGTTCTGTATTGGTGCAGGCTTATACCAGTAGACAAGCTTCTACCTGCAGAAGGCTACAACCTTCTCTCATTCTCCAGACTCTCCTGGAAGGGAGCTAAAACCCCCATAGTTCTTGTACTAGCTAAGATACTAGTACGTAGGCGTCGGCCTACAATCTTCTTTCCTCCAGGTACCACGTTTCATAAATTTTCAGACTGGATACACTAAAGCACAACTCTATAATCTGAAGGCCACGTTTCATCCAATTTTCATACTGGACCCATCAATATCATTGAAGAACACAATCAATCAACACTAGCATTATCAATCTCTGAATCACTGAATACTGAATCACTGAACCCAGTCAACAAAAGCAGTCACTAGAACACAGAGGAGAACCCTGAACTCTGCAACACTATTCAGAACCAACTGTATCATTAAAATCATAAAGTGTATATGCTACTACAATGAACCAAACCCTCGTAGATACTCGCTTTCACCAAATCCAACCCACGTACATATCTGTAAATATTCAATCATGACTTGCAACGATTTCAAACTTAAGTTATACCTAGTTCATAACATTACATGTGTCAGTATACAGATCTATAATAAGCATAATCAACCATAGAGAGATAGTTCATTTCAAACCATTTGATCTCGATTTATCCTTAGATCTTGTTCTCCATCAACTTGTGAGATCCCTCCTTAGCTTAGATCAAGAAACCCATAACCTACATACTGGATCTCATCCTTCATCACATATTCAAGACTTTTCATCCACTTGCCTAATGATCTTCTTCTCCTTTTATAGTCTTAGGACTTGCTCAATACCATGGTCCAAAACCATAATAAACCAATAACATGGACCCAATACTAGGGATCAACACATCTGACGAGACACCATGGTCCAAAATCATAGGTTCAAGTACCAAGGACTAACTACCATGGACCAAAAGTAAGTTCTCCAACATATACGCACTTTTCCTTGCATGAAAGTGCGTGTATATGCATACGCACCTTGGGAACATCCAACCCACATGTATACGCGGCTTCATCAAAGCAAACATGCGTATATATATTTTTCCTTCATTCTTGTAGTCTGATCATCAAATCCTTGCTGCTGACCTGCTCCACTATGATCTGCCATCTGTGTGATTTGCCATCAAGGACAACACTTGTCTCATAATGTCAACACACAGGTCCAGAGGTTTGAAAGGTGTGTTGCATCTAAATGATGGTATATTGCAAGGGAGGGATACAACACCATGTATCTCCTCTTGGGGGTGCATTGGGCACAAATTCCAAAAAAAAATTCTAGTTTCCCTTCAAATTTTTGAGTTTTCATGCATGGAAAGGATCATAATAAATCTCTTCTTAATGTTTTGGGTCTTCATTAGCACAAAATGGCTTTTATCTGGAGAGAAAGAGAAAATGAAGAACAAGATTTAAATGCAACTAATGATCATTCTGCCATCTAAGCACTGTTGAGCACTGGAGAAGGTATGTTATTTTCATTTACTTTGTCATATTTTCTTTAAAACTCATAACCACTTTACATCATGAGGTAGGTATATGACAAGAGATTATGATAAAATCTAGAAGATTTATATGTAACGTGAAATAAATAATAATTACCTTTTTTCTATGTAGAAAGAGGAGAAAATGGAAGACTGCCATCCCAAAAGGAAAAGACAAGACAAAGTTAACTGTTGTCCCTTTGACAGGGAACTGCATTCAAACAAGGCAATCCAAATTGGAGTGTATCAGCCAGGAAAAGGGAAAGGAGATACCAAATCGGCCTAAGAGAATAGGAGAACAACTAAGAACTAACAGTTTGGCGAATCCTTCAGGATCCTTTGATCCTGAGGGATCGATACCTTAACGATTTTCTGTATCGTTGATATCTCTGCTCGGCTACTATAAGAAGGGACAGCTCTGTTAGCCAAGGGGATAGATTATTGTTATTTTTATGAAATTCTCCTTTGTACTTGAAACTTTGATCATCGACTCCCTTTGAAGAGTGATTCACTGTAACTCTGTTTGATGTTTTAATATATAAATCTTGTTATTGTTCTATCTTTGATTCTAGAGTAACCTTAAGCAGTGTGTCCCTAGAGGCTAAGGGGCCGGCCCTGTTGGATCACTTTCTCCTATACCATTATTTCTGATTAATGTGTGGTTTGATCTCTTCCATTTGCTCTATTTAGTAATCTGACATGCCTTGTTGTTTTACATGTCGGTTGTGTTATATACTTGACTAAATAATGTTATTCCCTGCAACAAGAATGCTATGTTATTCATTCTAACTTTATATCGCATTGTTGTTCCTTTTTGACAATTGATATAACATTGTTGTTCCTTACAGATTGACATTGTTGTTCAATTACAGATTAACAGTGCTGTATATCCCTAAATCAGTACTACTGTATGGTTTATTCTTAAAATGTGATTGATGTTCATTCACGATTGTTGTTCCGTTGTGATCACAATTGTTGTTACTTTATAGCTATGATTCATACTTGTTGTATCAAAGCTCAAATTACTGTTCCTCTGAATATTAAGAGTGTAATGTGTTTAATCTGGTTTGTTGTACATTCATATTTTATCTAAGTTGTTGTTCTATATTTTATTTCTGTTAGTTTGTTGTTCCATTTTTGTTTGTTGTTGAATCCATCTCTAAAGTAAAGACTGTTAATTAATTCCTGTAGGATATAATTACTGTTGCATTCATTTCTGTAGGTTAAGGTTTTGCTGTTTAAATCTATTTATAAAATTAGTTGTTGTTCCATTTCCTGTCATTTCAGTTATCATCACTTTGGTGTGTAGAACGATCTGAGACTGTAGTGAACATCGACATACATTGTCCAGTTCCCAGTTTGATGATATTTTCCTTGAGTTCTTTTTAATTGCATCAGTTTACAGAGGGAAGAGTTACCATTACTGTACCCTTGACTGATAAATTGTTGTATCTTTCTGAACGCATGATTTGAGTCTTAGGTTTCTTTTTGTAAGTAGATTTTATTCCAAGCATCTGTTTACTCTTGTATTTAGAGCACTATACTACTAGCATTACTCTGACAAATGATCACCTCAAATTGAGTACACTCTTTGAGATAACAAATCATTCCTAGATTGACAATTAATGTAGGGTTAATAGAGGTGAAAAAGACCCTTTTTTCTGCTCAACATTTTGGCGCCATTGCCAGGGAAGAGTGTAGCCATTTGTTTCTTTTCCAAAGTAGTGTAAGAATCTGCTAGGAGAGAATTGGGTTTTAAAAACAGAAGGTAAGAACTTGTGTACGGAGCATGTAATAACCTTGCTCCCCTCCCCGCTTTCCTACAGACTTGTTGTTGTTTTTTGGGTAGAAATTAGCATTTGATTTGTGTGCATGAGTAAGCAGAAAAAACCTGAAAAGAATCCTAAACCAATACCCAAGTCTGATAAAGCTAAGGGGTCGGTGACCCTTGGCCAATCAACCTTTATAGATGAAATTCTTAAGAAAGCGGAATCTCGGCCTTTAGTAGGACCTAGAAAAGTTACTTCTAGACAACCTACTAGTTCCCTTCAAGCCACAGGATCACCATCTATAGTCTTTAATGAGGTGCATAGTCAAACCGAAGAGAAATATTTTCAAGAAATTGAGAATTCTAGCCCAAAATCATTGCAAGAAGGGAACCTTAGCAACCTCTGTGAAGGGAGAGGAGAAACCGGGGAAATTGAACAACCAATATCTCTTCTTGGGATAATTCTGCCATTAAGCATCCCAGATAAGGGAAGTGCTACAAAAATCATCCATAATGAAGTTGAAGAACCTCAAGAACCAAAATCCCCCCAGAAGTTAGGAACTCTCATCATCCCAGATAAAGGAAGTGTTGTTAAGGCCATTCCTGTTGAAGCCATTCCCCCTTGTTAGCCTAAGAATACCCTCCTAGACATCCCAAAAGATTACTGGCACATATTTGACCAAATGGCCCAAAACCAGCCAAACACCCAACTTCTACACTACAATATCCCATTGTGGACAATGTAGCTAATGCACCTATGAAAGAAATTCCTCTCCGGCATATCCCTACATTTCATAGCCTTACATCAGAAGATCTGGATGCAATCTTGTTTGAATTTGATGTGCTGTGTAGAGGATATGACTATACCACTGATCCCTAGAAACTGAAATTATTTCCCCCTACATTAAAAGGGGTTGCTTTAAGATGGTTTATGGGGTTGGGTGGTGGTGTTATAAATAATTGGGATCAAATGAAAGAGGCTTTTCTAAAAAAATACCAAGACTATTGCAGGTCTAGAGAGTTAAAAGATGAAATATTTTGGATGGTAGATAGACTGAATGAAACACTAGAAGCGTATGTTGAACGTTTTCAGTATAATCTTAAAAGATCTCCTTATGCATCATTACCCTTACCTGATAATGTATTAAAAACAACATTAATTAGAGGAATGAAGGAACAATGGATTGAAACAATAAATATTATGGGAAAAGGAGATATTAATTAGGAAAATTTTGTTGACATTATTGATTTATGTGTCAGGAGTTCAAGAGGCAACACAAGACTAAAACCAGTAGAAAATAATAGGTTTGCAAGAGACAACACGATCTCTGTAGGAGTAACTCACATAGAAATTGGAAATTTATTAGAAAATTTCAAAATTTACATATTGGGGACTCTGACAATGCAACTTGATATTATGTAGGCCAAGCAGAAACAAGTAGAGGAAAAACAAAATTTGGTAATCTTCTGTCCCAGATGCAGAAAGAAACATAGCCACAAAGAGTGTCCATTAGATGCAGTTCAAGTTTGCGTCATTTCTACAAGATACCATTCTATAGAGAGCTATCCCTCACTTCCTAGATTGAAAGTAGTATACAAGGAAGCAAAAGAAGAGCCAGAACTGGTGTACCTACTTAATCAGTGCCATCAATGGCAGCCGCGACAATCAGGTACGTTCCCTAATATAGATTCTTCTTTTCAGCCTCCACAATATCATGCTCAGCAATGTAATACTATGTGGAAAAATCAACCTCCATTCTCAAATTGGTCATAGCAACCATTTCCTTCATCATCACCATGGCCGAATCAAGCAAGTCAACCCAGTTGGCCAAATTTTCCCTATGCCCCACCATATTAGCAAAACAATGTATATCCAGCACAATGGTCCCCTCCTACTTCACAAAGTCAATCCTGGCAGACAAACTGGCAAAGTTCGATGAATCAACCAATATGAACCATTCCGCTCCCTCAACCTACACTACTAACATTACAACAAAACCCCCAGTCTAACTTAATACCGCAACTCCCAGCCCAACTCAACCCTAATCCGAATAACGGATAGGTCCAATCCATTCAAATAATTGAAACACCAAGGATAGAAACCAATCTAAGGGAGCGTAATGGCCTTTAATTAAGATATGGGCGCATTATAGAAACAGAGGGAGATAAAACTGCTCAAGTTGAAAATCAATTACCTATAGAACAACCACTACAAGAAGAGGATGTGATCAGACATCAAACTCATGATCAAGTAATCACATCTTCTCCTCCATTCCCAAAATGATTAATTATACCTCGACCTATACAACATCCTGATTTTGACATTTTGGGAGAACTTAAAAATCTGTACATAAAAATCCCACTCCTCCAAGCCATCCAAGACATCCCAATATATGCAAAAACCATCAAAGAGCTATGTATAAAAAAACCAAGGAGGAGAATAACAAGTAACCCAATAGTCCAAGTAGTTGGCACCTTATCCAGCCTATTATCACGAAAAGAAACACCCGTTAAATATGAATACCCAAGAAATCCAATAGTAACAGTACAAATCAATGAACAAACTTTTGCAAATGCCTTAGTTTATTTAGGGGCTACAATCAATATCCTAACAACCACCACTTGTCAAAAACTGCGCATTACATCAGTAGAACCAACTTCCACTTTATTAGAACTGGCTGACCAATCTGTGGTTAGGCCAAAAGGCACAGTACATGATGTCATGGTATCCGTTGATTCCTGGGAGTATCCTACTGACTTTCTAATAATAAACCCCAAAAACCAACATGATGGACATCAATTGATTTTAGGCAGACCTTGGCTTGCAACCACTAGCACTTATATTGGCTACTGACAAGGTAGTATGACCAGAACTAGAAGGGTTAATATCAATAATCTAGCCTTATATCCTCCAGCCCAGCCAAGTGTCACAATAATAAAACTAACAAACATCCTGTATTATGCCTCACTGAAAATATTAGATCCCCATTAACCATATAAGATGCCCTTGATTTCAAAGATCAAACAGAGGATGATGTCATTAACAACTTTCTTGGCTAGACTAAATCTAGATCCCACATACAATGTCATATGATAGAAGCAGCATTTGATAATGAATTAGAAGAATATCCTCTCAAAGACACTCACAATCAAAAAATATATACTACCTCTGTATCAAATAGCAAAACTATAGAAATTGAGCGAGAAAAAACTTTAAACATTAATGGCAACCTGACTCTTGAACAAGAAGAGAAGCTAATCCAATTACTGAGAAAATACAAAGAAACATTTGCATGTTATTATCCTGACATGAAAGGAATCGATCCCCAGTTATGTACACCACATTTACACATAAAAGGATGCAAGACTTGTTTGCCAACCACAAAGGAGACTTAACCCTCATCTAAAAGACATTCTAAAAGCTGAACTTCAAAAACTTTTAGATGTGAACTTTATTTACCCTATCTCTGATAGCAAATCGGTCTCTCTTCTTATAGTGGTGCCAAAGAAGAATGGAAAATGGAGGATTTGTGTAGATTATAGAGAGATAAATAAAGCAACACAAAAATACCAATTTCCCCTTCCATTCATTGACTAGGTATTAGATACTTTAGCAAGAAATAAATTCTTTTCTTTCTTGAATGGCTTCAGTGGATACAATCAGATTTAGATTGCCCTTGAAGACCAAGACAAAACTACTTTTACCTATCCTTGGGAAACATTTTCCTACAGAGTTTTACCTTTTGGCTTATGCAATGCCCCTGCCACATTTCAAAGGGCTATCCTCAACATCTTTTCAGCTTTAATAAATGAAGGGCTCGAAGTATACATGGATGATTTTACACCATATGGAGATGATTTTGACCCAACATTGGACAGACTAGAAAAAATGTTGCAGTGATGCCTTGCCACCAGGCTCTCTTTGAGCCATGAAAAATGCTATATGATGATGAATGACGGACTTATTCTAGGCCATTATATCTCAGCAGCTGGAATACAGGTAGACCAAAATTCAAATAATTTTGCTAATACCTACTCCTACCACTCAGACGGAAGTACACAAATTTCTTGGATTTTCTGGTTATTATAGAAGATTTATAGAACATTTTTCTCATATTGCTGCTCATTTATATGCACTAACAGGGAATGTTGACTTTGTTTGGATAGAAAAATGTGATCGCTCTTTTGAGGATCTAAAAAAGCTTGTGCCAACAGCCCCAGTACTCAGAGGACCAAATTGGGACCTGCCATTTCAAATTTCATTAGATGCTTCAGACACACTTATTGGAGCAGTCCTTGGGCAAGAAGAAGATAAAAAACCGTATGTGATTTATTATATTACCAAGAATTTGTCTCCTGCTAAATTGAACTATACTATGACTAAAAAGGAATTTTTAGCTATAATACATGCTGTCAATAAATTTAGGCATTATATCACTAGATATCCTATTATCTTATATACAGATCACTCTGCCATAAAATATTTATCAAATAAACCAATCACAAATGGTAGAGTAGCTAGATGGTTGATTTTATTGTAGGAATTTGATATCACAATAAAGGAATGACCTGGAAAGGAAAATCTTGTGGCTGATTTTCTCTCACAAATGCCAAAACTAGTGGAAGCAACAACAGTCGAAGATCAATTTCTAGATGAGCATTTGTTTGTTGTTACTGTTAAAGCGCCTTGGTATGCTGATGTTGTGAATTATTTAGCAGTAGGAAAATTACCAAAACATCTAACCCCCAATGAACAAAAGCAGATTGTCTAGCATAGTACTCAATTTTCTTGGATTGGGGGCTACATGTTTCATACAGGGGCAGATATGCACTTCAAGAGATGCGTCTGTGAAGATGAAATTTTTGACATCTTGAAAGCTTGTCATGACGGACCATGTGGATGACAGTTCACAGATCGGAGAACTGGGCACAAGGTGCTGCAAACAGGGTATTATTGGCCCACGATATTCGAACATGCAAAGAAGTTCATTCAAGCTTGTGATAGCTGCCAAAGAGCAGGATGCCTTGGACAGTCTGACAAAATGCCCTTGAACCCACATCTAGTTATTGAACCATTCGAATGATAGGCGCTTGATTTTGTTAGTCCAATTAACCCATCATCAAATCAGAAAACATATATTTTGGTAGCAACAGAATATGTCACCAAATGGGTTGAAGTAGAGGCATTGCTGAGAGCTACAGAGGATTCCATCATACAGTTCCTGTTCCACATATTTGTGCAATATGGCCTCCCAAGAGATATAATTACAGATGGAGGACCATAGCTTGCTAGTAATAAAATTGCTGCAACACTAAAAAACTATCATATTCAACATAAAATTACTACTCCATACCACCCACAGGGGAATGGTCAAGTAGAAATCATGAATAAAATAATAGAAGTAATACTCACAAAAAACATTGCATCACACAAACGCGATTGGGCTACAAGATTGCCGGAAGCCTTGTGGGCATACAAAACAACATGGAGAAGTACTACCAGTTATTCACCATACCAGCTAGTATTTGGAAAGGAACCCATCTTTCCAATAGAATTCGAAATACAGACACTTCGAACAGCACAAGTGATCCGGATTTAAGCAGGAAAGCAACAAATAACAGAGATAACCATATACACAAAGATGCAGTGAAAATAATACTTCATTTCATTAATGGAAAATACTGAAACATTCTTACAATCAGAAATGGAAATAAACTACCTAGGGCGATGGTAGCTTATCTCTGAGAAGAGATGTGATGGCTACATGCCTCTGAACTGTGTTACAATGAGGCTCACGGGCCTATTTATTGTTGAGAAACAATGAAAAAACCCTTAACATTCCAAAACCTAACCCTAGGAGATGAAACGCCAAATTGTGGGCCCCGTTTGGGGGTAAGTTGGTACATCAACTTCCCGGGGTTGTAACTTTAGCATATAATCTCCGTTTGACACGTACAATAGCTCATTAGAAAGATATATTCGAGCACTATCATTGTTGGAACGGGCAACACTGGTCCATGTTCTATGGACCTGTGTTGCCCCCGGATTCCCCAAAAAACGTCGTTTAGGGCCTCAAAACGGCTCCTGAAGTTCAGGACCCGAAAAACTGCTAAAAATAGTAAGTTGTGCTACAATTAAGGAAACTGAAAAAGCTAAAAGAGACAATTGTGGGGGTCCAAATGGGATAGGAGGGTGGCCACCAACATCCACCTGGATCAACAAGGCATGCAAGGTGCACAATATCCTCCTTATAATCCAAATCAGAATGCACCTTTCCAACCTTGGTACCCTTCATCTCATCCATCATGATCCATACCCTCTCCTTGGTCCTATGCTCCACAATATCCTACTCAGCCTATCAACCCTCATTTCCAACCATATCCACCTCAACCTCCTCAATGGGGTAACCTTTCACAAGGATGGAGGCCACAGGCAACCCAACCTCTTGCCTTAATGTCTCCTCCTCCTTGACAATCACTGTTAAAATTGGAAACTAGGGCCAAACTCCATGTGGGTCACCTTATTTATGGTTGCTGATATTTTTCTTAGATTCCTCTCGTTGAGAGGTGTAGGATTGATCTAAAAATCATCCGATTCCGACAAGTATTTATGGAGATATGAATTTATTTCTAATTACTTGACAAATTGTCAAAGTCGGCCAGCAGCGAAGTGTGTGGCACACATGCCCAACGTTTCATATAAATAGAAGAGAGGTTGAACCATTTGCAACTCATCTCATCAATCATCTTCTCTCTCTCCTACGCATTAGATGAGCCTCTCTCTCACACGTGTGGTTGTAAAAGGAAGATGCAGATTTCTTATTAGGGTTGCATTGACCAAGTTTGACCAAGGCTGCAGGAAAGTATTTTGACTAGTGTTGACCAGCGTGGACTCCTCTTTGACTGTGGATTAGTTGTCGCTGCTTCTCCTTGGCAGACCGCAAATTTTGGCATGCAAACCGAGGTGATCTGACCTCAGGTTTGACCAGCGTTGACTATCAAAAGGTTGACCGCAGATCTGTCCAGCATTGACTGAAGTTTGATTGTAATTTCGGAATGTTTTGGGTTGACTCTTCTTGTTGTTGAAATCGAGTTGACTAGGATATTGACCACGCTAATTGGAGGTCAAATCTAACTTGTTTGACCAGCTTTGACTTTGCTGGTTAGGTTTTTCTTGTTGTTATAAAATATCATAATTCTACATTGTATTATTTCTCTCTGTTGAACTATTGAAGATAAAAGAAGATTTGATCAAAGGGTTTCCCCGCATTGGGGTTTTTCCCTGGCTAGCCACCACATCTTGTGTCTCTTGTCTTGGCTTGTTTTTTGTCGATCATTTAATGTTCTATCTACATTTTACTTTATGTTGTGATTGCTAATCAGTGGCTAATAAAAGTAAAAGAAGTAAATTGCTCTAAGCATAGAACATACCATAATTTAACACCACCTAAGTAACCTCAAATGCTTGCCCAACCCAATTCGAACCCAAACGATAAGCAGGCACAGCATGTTTACAGTGGGGAGACATGGGGAGACAACCTATCCTGCTTATGTTATGGAAATCCAAAAGATCAACCTTTGGTCTGGGAAGGTACTTCCCAAAAGCTCACCCACCTTCTCCACCTGAAGAAGTTGGAGAAGAGAAGGAAGATAGTACCCCTCAAAGCAATGCACCTCCCTATCCTGAAAGGTTGATCCAAGTTCCAACCTAAACAACACACCCTGAAGGAGGTTGAACTTCTGGGAGAACTGAAGAATTTGTTTGTCAAAATACCCCTTCTCCAGGCCATCAAGGATGTCCCCATCTATAAGAAGCTTATCAGAGAAGAATGCTTCAAGAGGCCTAGGAGAAGAAGAAGAGATACCCCCATTATGAATGTTGTTGGGCAGCTGTCTGATCTAATGCTTGGGAGGGTGATCTCCCCAAAGTACTTGGATTCTGGTAGCCTACTGGTGGAAGTGCACATTGATAGCATATGGTCCCTAATACCTTGATTGACCTTGGGGCTGCAATCAAAGTTATGACCAAAGAAACCATGGTCAAGCTCAAACTCCAAGAAGCTTTGAGAAAAACCACCACAATGTTGCAACTTGCAAATAGGTCCACAGTATTCCTTGAAGGAGTTATTGAGGATGTGATGGTCTCCATTGACTCTTGGGCTTATCCCACAAATTTCTTGTCCTCCAACCTTGTTACCACGCAAACTAGGAGGGGTCCAAGGAGGGGATCCTAAAAGGGAAACAATGGAATGATAGCCCACTGTCACCTCGGCTAAGGGTCCATGCTCTTTGCGGACTTTCACTGATGGGAGGAGACCTAGTATGAAAGGAATCACTAGACAGATGAATCAATGAAGAGGTAAAGAGTGATCCCTAAGGCATATTCAGAAGAGAGACTCAATTGCATGGTTTACTTGCTTGGGAAGCAAGGTGTAAGGCTCTCTAAGAAGGGACAAGGGGATTTCAAGGGCTAGGGTTGGCAAGTAAGACTTGTAAAGGAGGGACCTAGTCTTAAAAACCCTTGTGAAAACATGGTTTTCAAATGGTCTTTGTGATATTATCTTCAAAAATTTGTGGGACCAGAAGGGACTAAGTGGACCCAAAATTAGGTCAAGGGGGTGGAGTTGATCAACAAGGGTGTTCTTAACCTAATTAAGGGAGAGAAAGGGATCAGCGGGGAAATTTTCACTAATTTTGATGCAATGATCCCAATGAGATCATTAGCCAAGGGAAACCAAGGACAAAAATTGATCTTGGAGCTAGGGATTGGAATATCTCAGAATCCCACCGTTGAGATTGCTTCAAATTTGGAGGGCTTTTAGGAGACACAACCATGCAGAAGAGGGCAAGAGATTGAATTTTTTTGGTATGTGAATTGTGAGAAATGTGATGCCCTAGGTCACCTATTGGGGCTAGGCTTACAAAGAAAGGGAAAAGGTTGGAAAGATATGCTTTAGAGTGATCATCAGTGGAGGATCAATGCCTAATCCTTTGGGAGAGATGGATTCAATGAGATTCCAATGCTTGGAATGGATTCACTTAGTCAAGGAGGCCTCTAGAACAATTTCGTATGGAAATTAGGGCATGTGCACAATTGCTTCATGGTCTTTACACTTTGATTTGCAATATATGATGACTTATTAAGATAAAACTTCGATAAGGTATCTCTAGGAATATTCACTCATTCATACGTAGCCCATGACATGATACAACGTTATAAAAAGATAAATTTCAACAATTTCGCATAAGAAAAGCAACAAATTTCAGCCTACAATAGTGATAATCCCTGCAACATGCATGTGACATAATAAAATAACAAAATAGCATCAAAAGAGTACTTACGTGTAAGAAGAGTATATCCAATCATCATTATATGCCAATAGTGAAACTCCAAGACAAAAATGAAGAAATCCAAACATCAAAATTCATCCATTCATCCAATTTTGTCCTCCAAAAAGAATAGCGAAAATCTCACAAGAGTGAAAGATCCAATCCAAGTGATGATGATGAGAATGATTCATTACACTTGCATTTATACACTTCTTAATGAATTCGATTTAGCTAATTAGGCCTAATTTAGCCCCTAAAATAAAATAATGTGCATAATAACAAAACTTTTGGTGACAAGCCCACCAAATAGCTCAATAATATAATGTAAAGATAAGCCTCTGAAGAGGGTCGAATGATCAACAAAGTGAGTCGTTGGGCTTCTGAGGAGGCCTAATCAAGTCCAAGGGGTGCTATGATGTAGAAATGGACTCCAAACATAGTGGACAAGGGGTTGGCCCCTTGTTTTCCTATCAAGAACTTGTGGTGCTCCGAGGTGGGTGTGGGGGTACAAGGACATCCTCATGGGCCTCCAAATGGATCACATATTCCTGTAGACTATTTGTAAGGGCTGGAGTAATGACATAAGCCCTCTTTCTGCAGTTGGAAGCATCCTAGAACATCTATCAAGTGTATGGTGCAACTGTGGAGCTGGTTTGGCATGGTGGACCAGGTGCATCATCTTCATCCAAAAGGTGGAACACAAGTAATCAATGAACGTAGTTGGGGATCCATGAAGTAATATCTGTTATGGTGGAAGCCCATGGCTCTCAACGCTCACCCTTCACGTGCTAATGTGGCCCTCTAGAGGGCTAGTACCCTGTATAGGGAGACTAAACCCCAAATGAAGACCCACCTGCAATCCTGCATAAGATCCAATGCGTCCCCTTGCCCTCCAATACAACAAATCATTAGAATAATCAATTAATAATGCTTCCTAGTCATGGTATCAATGGGGCACTTCATAGTGGCATGCCCTTCCACAGTGGGCTTTGGCATGTACAAGTGTCTCCAAGCTCAATAGGGGGTTAACCAAGGACCCTATTAGGTGGTTTCAACCTCTAAGCGGGTGGCATGTCCATGGTATATCCTTTAAGAGTTACGTGGCAAATGATATAATAATGGAATGGAGTGGGGATCAAGGGAATCATCCAAACCACAATTTGAAGGTGCAGTTGTAGTTATAATAAGGGAAGCTCACATCTAGGTGGGAGGGAGAAAATTGTGGTACATGAATTACCCCGACTTTTGTTTTTCCACCCTTCTTCATATGCCTATTACCTTTGATTGATTTTTCTTCATAATTATTCGAGGCTCTAGGGGAGGGAGAGCATGGTGTGTAATATGTAGCAATGGATACCCCTTGAAGGTGAGGTAGTTCATGACCCAATAAGGGTTGGGACAATCATGGGTTCCTTAATCATGGAGGGGGATGATGGAGAGCATGGTGTGTAATATGTAGCAATGGATACCCCCTGAAGTTGAGGTAGTTCATTTCCCAAGAGGGGTTGGGACAATCATGGGTTCCGTAATCATGGAGGGGGCTCATCTAAGGGCCATAGGAACCAGGGTAATGGCAATAGATAAGGGGTAGAGCTCATGTTTGGCTTTTGCCCACGCACTAAATTTGTATGTCCCAGCCATCTATTGCATTTTGTGGTACATTTCCTATTGAGTGGCCAAATTATGCTTTTTATTTTCTTTCTAGTTGCATCAACCTTCGGGGCATCATTCCAAGGCCAACCTAAGATGTGGACAAGGGGAGGGGGAGGTTAACCCTGTGTGGACGCAGATGGGAAAGGAGATGAATGGGGCTCAAATGAGTGGAAAGGGAGTAATGTAGGTGGTATCGGGAAGTAGGACCACGCAACCAAAATCGAGATTTCCCAAACCCTAAATCTAATGGTCAGTAAAGGAGATCCCACGGGACTAGGATATAAGGGTAACCATAAAATTGGGCAATGGAGACAAGAATACAAACCTAACCCACTCCTTTCGCCAAGTCCCCCCACGAATTCATGCGCAAAAGTGTCCATGACAAGTAAGGAAAACTACTCAATTGTACCAATGAAAATCCATACATTTGGGGTCGAGAAGCCCATCTTCAAACATACATTCATAACAAATGGGTGAAGAACCACATAACTGGCTCAGGTAGCAGAGAAAATGGCACATCGAGTTATTTGGGCGCTGTAAGGGGCTGCTAGCTGCTAACTGAGGACCATCTAGGAGGAAATGTTTCTCCCATATACACTACCCACAGGTGGTCGTAACAACCCGAAACCAAGTTGAATGGTTATCTTCTTATCCTAAGAAGACCTTGGTTGGCCACTGTTGATGCCTAGATTAGTTGCAAGGCTAGGAACATAACCATCAAGAATGGGCATCTCTCAAAGCAACTCGTATTGTATCCCCTGCTTAGCCTTCTATTGAGCATGACTTGCCCTTGTGGACAGAGGACGAGGAAGAAGAAGACTTTTATCAGACATCCCTCTACCCAGTTTGTACACTAGACACTATTGTAGGAGGTAGGCAACTTAATGAAGATGAACTTATTGACCATATCTTATAGAGTCAACCTCCCAATGCCATGCTAATTGATGAATCGGCAGAAAAGTATTTAGAACAATATGAGGGAACCTTGTGGACAGATCTATGCTATGTCGACCCTGATCTAGATCATGCCAAGGTTGTGGAAATTAGCCCATCCTGAACTCTAAAGATCAACCCCTGTCTCTGAAACGAGTAAGAAAAGCAATCATGCATTGTGTTGAGGCAACACCTTGATGCTTTTACTTGGGACTATAAGGAAATGAAAGGTGTACATCCCTCAATTCGTACTCACCATATTTACATCAAGGAAGGATGCAAACCTGTGTACCAACCCCAAAGGATGATGAATCTCGCCTTTGAGGACATTGTAAAAGAAGAACTGCAAAAGCTACTGGATGCAGGGTTCATATACCCCATCTCAGAGAGTGAGTGGATGTCCCCTCTTGTCATAGTCCCTAAGAAGAATGGGAAGTAGATTCGTTTTGATTATAGAGAGCTTAACAAGGCTACAAGGAAGGACCATTTTCCTCTGCCTTTCATAGATGAAGCCCTGAATGGCCTTGCAGGGAAGAGAAGTTACTCCCTACCACTCCCAGACTATAAAAAACGCTCTCAGCGGCATCAGCGACGCCCATAAAAATCACGCAGAAAAAATAAATTACATTAGGTAAATAAATTAACCAACAAAAAAAAAGGCACCGGTTGGGAAAAAAAGGGAGGAAAGAGAGGGAGGGAGGAAACATAAATAAACCCTCCCTCCAATGAATTTCATTATTTTAGAAATTGTGTGAGTGAGAGCAAGAGAGAGTAAGAGAGAGTGAGGAGCAAGAGAGAGTGAGTGAGAGTGAGAGCAAGGAGCAAGGAGAGAGCAAGTGCCAAAGAGCAAGGAGAAAGGGGAGATTGGAGGCCAAAGAGGTAGGCTCTATTCTAGCAATTTTTTTTAATGTTCATTACCAAATAAATAAATAAATAAAATTTCTCCCATTCCCATTTCATATTTTTGCAGATTCAAAACTTCAAATTTCAAACATCATGGTTATATTTTTTGGCATTTTCATCTTCTTAGTTCCTTTTTTGGTTATTATGGTGTTGGAGAGTAGAAAAATGAGGGTTGAAAATGAAGAAGGGGATGAAGAAGTGGGTCATAGTGGATTTGATGAAAGCCCCAGAGAGGAGGAGCTGGAGGAGAGCCAACATGAGTCTCAAAAAAATAAACAAGACCAAACTCCATTGTGGAAATATGTTAACAGGCCTGAAGCAGGGAAAGGGGGTGGAACCACTAAATTTCATCGCCCCCATTGCAACAATAATTACACATGTTCATACACCCGTACCAGAAAGCACCTCCACGAGAAAAGGCCATGGGATGGAGATAAACAAATAGGAATCAAAACTTGTACAGGTGTGTCAGCAGCAGATAGAGCCAAATACATAAGGGAAGGGGAGGAAGCCCAATACATATCTAAAAAATCAAAGGGTTTCTTTAAACCAAGCTCACAATCACATGCACAAAGAACTCCTTCAGCATCCTCCCGAGTGGATATGGAGGCACAGGGTCACCAAGTTTAAGGCGTAGAAGCATATTAGATTTCTTTGATGAAGGGTGTAGGAATGATGTGGATTCAAAAGTTTACAGGTTTCTCTATGCATGTGGGATACCATTCAATGTTCTTTGCTCACCTTATTGTCACGAAATGGTTTCTTCCATAAATGATGCCTCTAGGGACACAAGAGCCTTGGGTATGACAAGGCTAGAACCATTAGACTTGATCATGAAAAAGCAAAAATATGACATTCTTTGAGTAGAATGACAAGTTCTTGGACTAACCATGGGGTGTCCATTGTATCTGATGGATGGACAAATGTAAAAGGCAAGCCATTGATAAGTGTTCTTGATGTGTCTATTGGTGGTGCCATCTTTCTTTCAACATATGATTACTCAGACAAGTTCAAGGCCGGTATCAACATTGCAGAACCATTAATTGAAACAATTGACCGTATTGGGCCATACAATGTCATCCAAGTCATCACTAATAATGCTCCTAATTGTAAGGCAGCGGGAGCAATTATTGAGGCAAAATACCACAACATATTTTGGTATGGGTGTTTGGTTCACACAATGAACTTTTTGATGCATGATATTGCTAAGAACAAAAATGAACAATATAAATGGTTTGGTGATTTGTACAAGAGAGGCAAAGAAATGATAAAATTTATTACAAATCACAGCAATACCGATGGCCTTTTCCGCAATCACTCAAGATTGGAGTTGTTGATGATTGCGAGGACTAGATTTGGTAGCTATTACCTCACCTTCAGGTGACTTTTGAAGGTAGAAGAGTCATTGGCTAGCATGGTATCAAGTCCACACTAGCAGATATTAAAGGAAAGGGCTACAAATGCAGCTGACGGGTAAGGTTTTGAACAGGTGGAGGAGACCGCTCATGATGGTATGTTTTGGGCTCATGTGAGGCAAGTATTGGATTTAACCAAGCCCGTTTATCACATGATTCGATTTGCAGATACAGATAAACCAGTGATTGGTGAGGTGTATGAGCAGATGGATACCATGTTGGGGGCAAATAAAAGATATTGTTCATAAAAATAATTGCAACTTGTATACATTGATTCATGATTGTGTGTGTATACGGTGGGATAAACTTAATGTTCCACTACATGCCTTGGTGTATATCCTTACGCCAAAATACTACTCAGCATCTTGGTTGGGCCAACCTACACTAGGGGGTGGGGTTAGGGTCAAACCCCATATAGATGAAGAGGTATCTATAGGATATTTGCAAGCATTAGACAAGTTGATACCTGACAGGGAGGAATGTGCTAGTCTACGTCTTGAATTAGGCAGATACTTCAGTTGCACTGGTTTGTTTGGTACCTTCCATGCAATTGAAGATAGAGACAGATTTGATGCTCTCACATGGTGGGAAGCATATGGAGGCCAGGGACTTTTGCCAAAATTGGAAAAAAAAGTTCTCTCACAGGTTGTAAATACTTCTTCTGCATAGAGGTGTTGGAGCACCTATAGCTTCATACATAATGTGAAAAGAAATAGACTCAATGAAAACCAGGCAGAAATCTTAGTTTATGTGCACTACAACTTGAGGTTGTTGAGTCATTACTGTGATCGGGCTTATGAGGATCCAACATATAAAATTTGGGACAACCACCCAGAGGATGATAATTTGGAGGATGGCACTATACATCTTGAAGAACTGGAAGCAGAACTTATGAGAGAGGAAGATGAAGCAACAACCATGCCACCTCCACCATCCAGTAGTAGTGCTCGAGTTCTGAGTCTTGTTCCTTTGCTGTCACCGCCTCCATCTACACCCTCACGTGGAGGGCATGTGCCTTCTGGTTCTGGTCGTCGGTCTGTGTGGGAGGAGACTCCTTGAAGACCAGCATGATCTGCTCATACATCAGACACTTCTCGTGGCAAGGGCCACCTGAAGTAGTAGATGATATATTTACAGTTTACTTGTCTTTTCTAGTTTCTAGTAGTTTTCATAACTGTTGACTCTTTCATATTTATTATGATATTTTATGTAAACAATATATGACAATTTAAGTTTGAAGTTTGAAGTTGGCAAGCAGATGATATATTTACAGTTTACTTGTCTTTTCTAGTTTCTAGTAGTTTTCATAACTGTTGACTCTTTCATATTTATTATGATATTTTATGTAAACAATATATGACAATTTAAGTTTGAAGTTTGAAATTGGCAATTATAACTCATTGGTAATGATTCTAAATTATGAATATGATGCTTCGTGAATGTTGTTTCATTTCATGTTAGATATTATTTCTTATAATGGTTAAACTTAGCTTACAAGTACAACTTTGGTGATCAATGATGATAAATGTTATATATTGAATTTTCAATTTTGAAAGCTTGAAGTTGAAGCTTTAAGATTGATGAATCATGATTCATGAGACTCAATATGTTGTATGTTATTGACTTGTGGACGTGGTTGATGAAGATTATAACTTCTAGATGATTGTTGTTATATGGTTCAATGATCAATCTATGTTTTTTTTTTTATGTTTTTTATATCTAATTCATCATTCTACATGTTTTTGTTGACATATATGTATCAAAATATAAAATATATATATAAAAAATGCTATGGGATTCGCTCCCAAACCGGGAGCTTTTGAAAATGTCGCTCCCACACCCGTTTTCGCTCCCGCTCCCTGCTTTCACTCCCGCTCCCAAGTAACACTGATTTAAATAATCATTATTTTGATTATTCATTATTTATATTCATTTTATTTTATATAATTTTATATTCATAACGTTCTTGTTAGGTAGTCCAACGGCCTAGGTCTTGGGCACCTTCTCCATAGGTACCCAAGCCCTTCTAGAGAAGTATATTGGCATAAATAGATGAAGCGTTGATACTTTGAGGCCTCCTAACAACATCATTAGATGACCCATGTCCTAGAGCACCTCCAGCATCCAGGACATTGGATGATTTTGCACTAGGTTTGATGATTCTTCAGGATGACACAACTAAACCTAACATGCCCCACGCTGGCCTTGACACAAATTGAGGGGCAATAGTTGATTTAAAGCCTAGATGAAGTTGGCCTCAAATTGAGAGACTAGGGAGGGGATGTTGAAATTGAGAACCCCCTAATGTTGGAGTAGAGGAGGCCAATTTATGCAGTCGAAAACCCATGGAAACCACTTTGTGGTTCCCTAGCTGGATCTTGGGACCCACAGGAGGAAATGAGGTGGATTTGAGGGCCAACCCTCAAATCATGGACTTGACATGCTTCTACACTACCTTAGACACCTCAACACCTTTGGACATGACATTTGGAGCACCTATATTGGATGATATCAGCCCTAGAGATCCTACGGATCACATGTGTGGGCTAATTAGGGCATCTTTCCATAAAGCTAATGGGTTGGCTTGTAACCGAAGTTCATTTAGGCTTCAAACTTGTTTTTAGGGGCTTTGCCAATTAGCATTCCTAATCCTCATATAAAAAGAGGATAGGTTCATTTGTATTGGATCATCATCATTTGTAACTATTTCGGCCTTCTTGGATTCTTGTGGAGATGTGATTGGATGATGTATTTTGGCATTTTGGAGCTTTTTCTTGGTCTTGGAGATGTTACTTTGGATCAATAAAGGATTGTACATGCCTTTTATCTTGTAAGTAAGCCTTGGATTTGATAAATTTCTATCCTTGTGTCTAATATATGGAATGATTTGTTATCTAAGGTTTCTATTGTGATAGTAATCATTGAAAATCAATGTATGGAATCTCGATAATGGCATTGTATGCATTACTCATTAAAATCAATGTATGGAATCTCGATAATTGCATTGTATGCATTACTCATTAGTAAAATGTGAATGGCAATCCCTTTGGTGTACTTTAAACTAGCTCTCCTAAGTGATCATGATCCCTCACAAAAGTAATAATTAGGGTTTTGAGCTATGGCTTCAAAGTTTCCTTACTCCTTACCAAGACCTAGCAAATTTTTCACTCCCATAGACTCTATCACCCCAAGAACTAGGCATTGGCCTTGTCACTTTGTTGATCACACAATTTTTTCCATAAAACTCATTTTTGCTCTCTTAATATCTTTTTTGGCCCTCTTAAGGTAAATCCACTAGCTAGAGCTAGGGCATGAATTTACTTAGAGTAGAAGTTTTAGCTCGTGGAAGAATTCATCATTGGAAGGAGCATTGGTTGCTTCAAAATCAACTCCTTTTAGTGGCCAATCCCTCTGTTTTAAGGCTGAATTCTTTTGCCCTAGGTAGATTTTGCACGAGGAAACCCTAGTTCTCCCTAGGTTTCAACTTGGGGTCTTGTTTAAGGTTTCTTGTTCCATTTGATTGCCAATATTCATTGTTTGGAAACCTTTTCTTGGCCTCTTGGTTCTAGGTTAATCCATTTGGTTTTCTATCTCTCAAGCCCTAGGTCACTTGTGCCTTAAATAGGGCTTTATTAGAGGATGAAAATTGCCCTTTACGCTTGTTGAGCCTTGTCCTAAAAAAGAGTTGTCTGCTATGAGCGCCTCCTTGTCACTTCAATCCTTAAACTTTATATATCCTTAGGTGGCCTAACTAAAGGGAAGCCTCCCTAGTGGTGAAAATGCACGAAAGAGTAGGAGGTAGTGGCTATGGTGACAGTGGGTCAAACCTCATTGTTTTCCCTTAGTCTATTTTTTGCCTTGTAGGTTACCCCTTACAAGGCATGATAGATTTTGAGGCAACAAAACCAATGACAACAAACCAAATGGATGGATGTGAAATCAAGGGAATGATGAAGAGTGTTAAGTTTGGAAAGGTCATAGACATACTACAGTTCAAGCTTTCCAAATAGTGCCCCTCTTGTAACATTAAGGCCTCAAAGGAGGTCCTACTGAACTAGGATAAAAAACTAACCCCTTGGTAAGATGAGAGAACAAGTTTATAGTCAAGATCGGTCAGTCATCCAAATCACCCCTTTATCAATTTTAGAATGTTCAAAACATAAAGTAAAAGCACATGATTGCAAAATGGTTAAAGTACCTACTAATTGGTGACCCACCTTCCTTCAAGAGGAATGCTGGGTGGTGAGAGGTGTCTGACCAATGCAAATGGTGGAAAGATGCAGCATATCATTATACACCGAGCAATGTATAGGGCTGCTGCCTGGCTGGTTGTCCAGAATAGGAGAAAAAATTTCTCCTATGGGGTTACCCACTTTTGGTGGGTAACACTGACTAGTAAATGAATACTGACTGCTGCAATTCCTTTGTCGTCTTCTGGGCACGCCTCTCTACCTGCCTATCAATCTGATGTTATCCACTCCAAATAAAAAGTGATAATCTGTACTGGGGAAAAAGAGGGGCAAATCAAGCTGGGAGTTGAATATTCACTTTAAAGTTTAAATGGCTTCTGCAGTCTAATATATATATCGAGAAAGGGAGAGAGAGAGTGTTTGTTAGGGAAGGTGGTAAATGTCTACACATCCAAATGCATCTTGGACAACAAATTTAAGAATGGCTGATGACTTTTCTAACAAACCTTACTAATGTGTGAACTTTTATCAAGCTTAGTATTCAACTATTTTCTGGGATACATGGCAAATGTTTTAAAATGTTAAAACAAACATCTCTTATTTATGGAGAGAAAGGATAGGAGAATCAAAATATATGCATTTGAAACTTCAGGTATATATATATAGGGATAAAAATGGAAGAACCATAAACCTTATCAAATGACAGGTCATATATTCTCAGACCATGCACAACATTCCAAATGCTGTGATAAGAAGATATAATTTAACACATCGAATACAAACCAAAACTTATATGCAGATTTAGCTTTTGGTTGATTCTGGATAGTGCTGACTAAGAAATGAATATTGACTGCTGCAATCTGTTTCCCTTCTTTTGAGCCTGCCTCTCAAGCTGCCTATCAATCTGATGTGATCCACTCAAAATAAAATGAGATGGGCTGCACTGGGCAACAAAAGAGGCAAATCAAGCTGGGAATTGAATTCAAAATTCACTGAATTTACTGGTCTTAAGGTCTTGGTGAAATTAGACAATTGGGTACTTTGACGGTTAGCATCTTCACTTTTGAGTATAGAAATGTCTCTAATGGAGACATGGTGGGTAGAAACTGTTTAATACTGGCAAGAACAAGAACAGTTCAAAATAATTGGACTCTGAACAAATAGAGGACTAGAAAGATAAAGGAGACTTAGAGCTAGGAGACATAAAGTTTTGAAATACGGTAAATTGAAATTTGTAAAATCATGCTGAAGCAGTCTCCAGTGATTTCTTGAAGTGCAGATTCATCATAACTTATAACTAACTTATCCTCCAAAGACACTTCGCATTTCTTTGGATAATTGAGGTATTAGTGGGCAAAACTCACATGTTTGGTTACTGCAGGTAAGCATCAGTTAAGGTAAACTACAATAGAGTGGGATTCAAGTGAGTATCAGTTACTACATAGGTTTCAAGACTTACTTGTGACTTGAGGTAAATTACAAGTTAAAACAGGCTGGGATTCAGATTATTATTGATTACTATGTAGGTTTCAAGATCTACATGTTACTTTGGTCTTTCATTAGTGAACAGGCAGGATATATCCTGCAATTTAGTAAATTACAAGTAATATGACAGACTGGGATTCAGGTGAGTTTTCATTACTATGTAAGTTTTAATGGGCTTTCATCAGTGAACAGGCAGGATATATGCAGAAATATACAGAAATCCCTAATTGCATATTATATAGTCTCTTATTATCATTTAGAATGCTGATTGACCATATCTATTTTCACCTTGGAAGTTGGTACAGATCATTGATATAGTTGTGAGTCTTCATTTTAATAATCAATTAGATGAATCGTGATTCGATTCCCACCTTTAATTAGATATCTTTATATGCATAAGAAATCATAATACACAATTGTTGCCAAACGATCAGTGTACAATAAAAGTTTTACACAGACCTAAGCATAGTTGCAAAAAAATTGTTGAATGCAAATGTTTTACTTGCAGAGAACTTTGTGACTATTTTTCATCCTGTCAACAAACAACTTTATTTATTTTTTGATTATCCAAAATTTTTGTTAAATGTTTTCCTTTTGCTCAGCAATTTATTGTTGAAATGAAAAGCACATAGTTTGCCATTTGAATTTCATCTAGAATGAGTTCTGTAGTAACCTTGGATATAACAGCAAACAACAGAATTAAGGCTTCAGTTCATCATGAAGTTTAGAAGACAGTACCTTTATTCTACCAGCAAGAATGTTGTTCATCCCTCGTTCCCTGATAGTTTCAGCAATATCTTCAACATCTGCACATCTTACTGCTTCCCAGTTCATAGCATCCTTTGTATCAGGATCTCTCTCTCTCTTATGGAATATAGGAGCCTTTGCCCTCATGGATTCCCAGTCGATCATTGGCTTGTTATTCTTTTGGGTCATTTCAATATTTGCTCTAGCAATGCCGCTGATTTTCCTGGTGTATATTTTAGGAGCCTTGGATTTCCCATCCTTAGAGGAAAATTTGGGGATCTCTAGTCCCAAATTTCCTGATTTTTGATGATCTTCTTGCGTGGAACTTTGAGCCAGCTCTGATGCCTCTGTTGGTTGATCTTGGGGTGGATCCAAGCATTCCGGATTCAAATTTGAATTTCCTTGTGCCAAGGACCAGAGAGTAGCTGCAGCATTTATACTAGCTTCTGTTAAGGAACTATCTTGAGTGCAAGAAACCTTATCACAATTTTTTTCAGGGCCTCGTCCAAGGAAATCAATCATATGATCTTCTTCAGGTTGAGTGGCACCCTTTACTTTTACTTGTAATAGTTTCCCACTCTCTCCTGATATTCCTGCAATATTCTGCCCTGCAATAGAGTGTTTTAGATCCTCTGAATGTGCTCCCTTATCCTGAGGAATATTTTCTGTTTTATCTTTTCCTAGCCCAACAATCTCTGGTTCCAAGTTTAAGATTGTATGGGCTTGAGGCCTCTCTAGTAAAGGTATAGTAACATTGGGAATCCCTCCATTTTCTTGATTTTGCGAAAACTCACTGGTACCTGCCCTGCTAGCAGAATTTTTGTTAACTATCCAGTCAGAACCGCAACTCTCTAAAGCAGTAAAATTTGTTCCACCCAGTTCATTTTCTTCTCTGGTTTCGTATTGAGCAAGTGGAAACTGGACCAATGTACTGGTGGTATCATCATAAGTAGATGTCTGAGAACTGCTGCCAGTAAGATTCAAATGCCAAAGTTTGTTGTTTTCTACATTTTTCAGAAGTTGAGTAAAGGACTGAGGTTTTGGGAAAGACTCGGTCCTATTCCAGCAGTCTTCATTTATTTGATCTCCAGTATCATAGTTGGATGCTGAACTCGATCCAAATCGATCCGCACACTGATTGGTGGAATCAGTAAGTCTATTTGCCATTGTCATCTGAACATTGACATCAGACAAACACTGATCTTGCTGGACGTTCTCCCACACATTACATTCATTAATTACGTTTGCTGATATGCAATGCCTATGGTTACAAGTGATCTTCTGGCAATTGTCCGCGTAATTGCTTTTGTCACCTGATAGGTTACTAGCATGAGATTCACCACTATTAGCATTTTCGTTAAGATTCTCTTCCCCCAATTCGTCCATCCCAGGGCTTACTGGGGAGTACTCAGGAATCTGAGCTGATAATAGCTGAGCTGGATTTTCCTCTGTCTGACTTACTTCATAAGCAAGTGTGCTCACCTCCAGCTCAGATTCCCCCAAATCATTGCTGTCACATGGGGTACCCTCATTCTTCTCAACAGGGGGGAATCGTGAGGCAAGGGATATGAATGCTGAGCTGCAGAAGACATAAACTAGCTTTTAGAATTACTTGTCAAATCACAGCTATAATAGTAGACAATGTTCTAACTTCTCCTTTCTGGAATTTATAGTGTCATCAGAAAAGGAAATTCATAGTTTGGGATGTAATCTATATAAGGCAATGAAGAAGCTATTGCTGTACCTTGAAAGATGATCAGAAACATTCTGGGTCAAAAATGCACCAACAACTGAGTCTACAACTGATCCTTTCCACTGAGAGAAACGTCGGTCCCCTGCATAGATTGCATTCTATTGTTGAGTAGTTTTCCATAGATTGCATTCTATTGTTGAGTAGTTGTTCATTAAAAATGTCTCGCCTTAAGCATAAAAATAGTCTAAAGAGAGTATATTCTCGAAGTGGCAAAGGTAATTATTTATTTGGAGTTTCCTCCTTTTGCAATGAAACTTGGGTGTTTTCTCATTGTTTCTATCTATCTGTAGGGACATCTGCCTGTGCTGGCACCAGTATATGTAGGGCTTGTCATTTCCTCGTGACGTAGAGGCAAACTAACGAACTTTTATCATTTAACCCCCTGGGGTGCAGTGATATGAAGAGTGGCCCAAGGCTCACCAGGGCTACTATCAATGAAATCATGAGCATGTGGACAATGAAATCATGAGCATGTGGACAATGAAATCATAGAGTTAGATTTCTATTATGTCATTCATAGAAAATCATTTTACCTAGAAGCATAGTAGCATTTGCAACAAATCCATAAGATATAAAAGAGTAAAAGAGTAGTTCAGCTGAAATTTGTATATACCTTGTACTAAATGCATGCGAGCTATGAAAGATTCAGCTCGTCCTTTGAAAATATTTCTTTCTTCCTCCCACCTTAGCTCTCTATCCCCATCTGCCGTTGCTTGTTTATCCTGATCACTTGCCTTACCCATTAGGACTCGCCAAGCTATACTTGTCTCAATATCCAAGTCAACTCGTGGTCGGGGCTTTTTCTTTTTCAATGGATGAAATGGCCCTTCATATGGAACCATAGCATGATTTCCTACATAAGGTACCAACTCACCATTTCCATTAGATGGAACCATTTCCAGACCTTGATTAATGTTGTCCTGATGTTTTTCATCAATTTGAAGATCTTTAAGTCTCTGTACTATTGTTTCCACAACATCCAGTAGTGAAGGACTTGCTTTCGAAGAGGGACTTGAATTACCAGGTTCGAATAAATTATTACTGCTTTGCCTCTCAGAAACAGAATTCTTGAAGCCAATCCAATGGACATTCTGAGGCAGAGGATGCATTTTCTGCATGTGTGCACCCCAATAGGAACATGACATACCACAATAACTGCTATTATGTCCACTTAATGGTTGATAAGCTGCAATGGTTATATTTGCTTGATCTCCTACTCTAAATTCAAAATCTGCATTTGTGGAAACTTTACATGAAGAGTCACTAGGTATGCTTGTAAGCTTCCTTGTTTGCCTCTTCTTTCTCCTCTGCTTCGTCAACTTGGTAGGAGGATCATTGTTAGGAAATGATTGTGATGTTATGGCTTTCGTTTCTGCTAGAGTATTTATGCACATTTCCTTAGTAACAAGCTGATCTCTTTTGCGGGCAAGTGTTTTAACATTCTCTCTCGCAGATTTCCGTCTCACAGAAGAAACAATGCTAGGACTTTCTGTTAAGTTATCTATTGTGCTGGAACTTTTGTTATTGGAATTCATGAAGATATTTCCTTCTTGTGGTGATGACGTCAATGTTGTTTGTAAGTTGGGAAGTTCAGCAGTCACAATTGGTCCCGGAGATTGAATGTGGTGTTGCTGCAGACCCTGGGATTTCTCTGTTTCCTGGTTAGTCTTTTCATTTTGAGCATATGGGGGTGCTTTTGAGAAACTTGTTGGCTCCTCTTCGCATGCTTGAGGAGAGCCATCTACAAGTTGATCAGCTTGAACACTTTTATTGTCCTGCATTTTCTGCAAGGTTTCTTTGTTCAAGCTAGTATCTTCTGATATGCATGGATTGTCAGATAATATTTTATCACCTTCAGAATTCCTAGCAGGATGAGGAGAGCCATCTACAAGTTGATCAGCTTGAACAGATTTATTGACCTGCAATTTCTGCAAGGTTTCTTTGTCCAAGCTAGTATCTTCTGATATGCATGGATTGTCAGATAATATCTTATCACCTTCAGAATTCCTTTCTGCAGTGGGTTGTTGTAGATTCTTTGCTTTCGACTTCCTAGCAGAAGAGCCTTCAACTAGAACCTTTGGTCTAAGCTTCTTTCTCTTAGCTTTCGGAGGAGGAGTTTTGTTTAAATCAAAATCAAAACCATCTATTTGACCTTCAGAAGCTAATTGGTGGTCGCTAGACATGTGAAATGCAAGGGCAGAAGTATCTGTAAGTGGAGAAAGACTTTGACCTGGATGGTCCTTGGTATCCTTGAGATCGGTGGGAAGCCATAAATTTAAAGGATCTGGCTGTTGTTCATGTGCAACAACTTTTCCTTCTGAACTTACATCAGCAGAAGATAAAGATTTTTGTTCCAATGTGCTTTCTCTTTCACTTTGAATGTTTTTTTCAGGAGTCACTGGTGCTCTTTCATTTTGAATGATTTTTTCAGGAGTCACAGGTGCCAACGAAGCATCAGTGCTCGGCAAGGATAACAATGTATGTGTTTGTGTTTGAGATTTATTTGAGATGTCTGTATTTTGTAAGTGCTGAACAGAAATGTCATCTGCAGAAACAAGTAAATATTACCATTACGAGTGCCATGTCTGGTGTGCATTGATATGATTAATTTATTTTTTATTTCTGAATAAGTATGATTTAATAAAAGAAGAAAACGAGAAAAGGAATCTTGGTGGTAAGGAAACTTACTTGCACAAGCAAGGAAGGATAAATATGGGTAGGTGGGGTTGTTCCAGCGATTGGCATAACATGAATAAAGCGCATTAGAATTCCCGTTGCTGGGGCTGTGCTGATAATGTCCACACGTCAAATTAACGTTGTTTCTGACAAGTCCAGCATTGGATGGTTGATTAGCTCTTGCACCCCTGTAAAGGGCATATACCTCTTCTGGAATGCTGAAATATGATAAGCCAACACTGCTCTCGTTCCCAACATATTCATGTTGGGACGCATGTCTCGGAGGCGTATTCACATAAGCTGTTGCAGCCTCTTCCGTTGGGGGAGGAACTCTCGGAGGAGTATTCACATAAGATGCAGGGGTATTCACAGAAGATGCAGGAGTAGTCACACCAACCTCTTCCACTGGAGGAGGATTTGAGATCTGAGTGTTGGATGGACAGAACCAGCCGACACTGCCTCCGTTTATGTTAATATGATCAGAACCCATCTCTACTGCCGGTGGTGGACTGAAATAGTTATGAGAACTCAGCACTCTTGGTACTGGCGAACCAAAATAATTATGAGAAACTGTCGCTCCCGCTCTCGCTGGTTGACCGAGATAATTATGAGAAACCATCCCTCCTGCCCCTGCTGGTGGGTTGTGAGCTGACCACTGTGCCTGTGCCTGTGCGTGTCTGGTGGCAGTCGATGGATCATCATCAAAAACTAACTTACGCTTTCTCGGTGTGGGCTTGAATGGCGTGACTTGAGGCATATTTGTGCTGCAAAACCCCTCGCCACTCCCACCTTCTGAAATACATGTACTTTGGTTGTCCATAAGAACCCAAAAATATAAACAGGAAAGGAAAAACTATCTTGGCCTTTCGGTTAACAGTGTGACAATTTTATGTAACAGCGAGTTTGAGGTCTATCACATGGACATATTCTTCTTCTATTTCTCTCTGCCACATTATGCCAGATCCTGCTTTCGACAAGAGTTCTCATTTGTCTCCACTTCACTCCACTGCCCTCTTTATTTTTTCTCAATAAGACATATGTCTTAGAGTGTGATTCAGGCTTCTGCTTATCTTCCTCCCCCCTGTCCAAAATTATTCAACATTCAAGAAATACATTTCAAAAAATGCCCTTTTGCGATAGCAGAAATAGTAAACACAGAAAAACAGGGAGTGATACCCCACAGAGATCACGGTTGAGCTCTCGAAATATACCCAACTAGAAGAGATCTACAGCCCCATTATAAGACGGCACACTCAGATCAGATCTGAAGGTTGTTCCCAATTATGCAAAGCCCTCAGGTAAATTGACAGTATTGAAGGAAATGTGCCAAATTGGTACAGAGAATCATATCCAATGTATGAGCTCCCACAGCAAACGTGGTTAACTTTAGCTAGCGGGTGAAAGATTGAACAAGGTGTGGATATAGCAATTCTAACCAAAGGGTGAACGATTGTTGTAAATATCAAACAGCGGCAGCGGTTAACAGGTCAACAAATCTCAACCACACAAGACAAAGACGACTACGACGACGACGACAACAACTCCCTCGAGTTTTGCCAAATCAAACTCCAACTTGGCTTCCTCACACAGAGCAAACAACAAATAGGAAATCTATCAAGGTAAACAGATTAAAAGACGCCATTAAAGATTTAGATGGAAAATATGAACAGAGATTTGCAGGGAAGGGAGAGGCCATCCATGTATCTAATCATGTATATCTGTTCATGGATCCATGGAGAGAGACTGATCGTCTGTCTCCTCGGAAATTTGCACAGCTCTCGAAAAAGCAAGGAGCTGTGTATCGCTCGCCATCTAGCCACTGCCTGCCTCTTCTCACCTCCAACTTCTCCACGTGATTGAACGGACAATTAAAAAAATACCTTGGAAAAGTAAAACTTACAACTAGGGACTCGGCCCGCCGGAATGGTCACATGATGAAGTAGATCAATTAGCAAGGGGGGCTATCTCGGCAACGATGCCGCGAACCATACGTCTTTCCGTGGGACCCACCCTCTTTCCTTCCTCAAGGAAAGCGAAGACTACTTTACGTCTTTCTCCTCTCTCCGAACCGCTGCCCTGCCTTGCCCCGGTGCAACAGGTAGGACGTGTGTGCAGTAAGTTTAGTACTGTTTATGATGCTCGCGAGTCACGAGTCGCGCTCAATCCAACCAACCCCATGTTCCGCCCAGACATAACATTTGTTGTTTGGCTGACCCTTCCTAGGTTCTGGGAGAATCTTCAACGCTGCCCTTGCCCGTCACCCCTGCCCTGCCCTGCCAGCACACGGAGCAGCGTGTCAGCAAAATAATTGGACTCTCTGTACTTATGTACGCCGCTGCGCTGCCCCTCGTAATTAATTAATTTAATAATTTGAAAAGGCGCTTGGAAGCCAATATTTTATTGTGTTTTTTAACACGGCGACACAACATATCCTTACTTGTTCGCTGGGTAAAAGGTTGAGTCTGATAATAATATTAAAGTTTCGGTGGATAAATTTAGTGGAGCCGCTTCCGGCGGTTGCTGGTCAAACCTTATCGAGAAGTGACATTCGAATGGCTTGCTGTAAGATGTAGAGCATAACACAGGATGAGCATCAGCCACATGGGTTTTGCGCAACAACATAAGCTGTCGATACAAGGCTAGAGTTTAGAGTTCAAGCCATTTAGGCTAACTAAATCAAAGGAGTTGAGTTTTAAACATTAGTTGAGACTTTGGCATTGCGGAGGGGTTTGAGTAGTTGAGCTTCACATTTCCCTAGAGGCATTAACCCCTCGCAGGTACCCACTGCCACATGTGGAAGGAGGGTGTCGATTTGTCCCTGTCAAACGATGTGTCATAATCATGTAGGAATATTTATGTTTTCAGGTAGAGACCTAAACCTTGATTTTTGTCAAGTTAACGTGTTTCCTATAAATTGATGCTAAGATAATTGCCAAAAATTTTATCAACTTAAGAAAGAACAATAAAATAAAATATAAGTTTATGTAAAGATGTTTTTTATTTCACCTGATTATCAAGTCCATGTAGGAACAGAAACTTGAATCGTCCATTAGTTAAAAATATATTCTTTGATTTCACCTTAATATTGCTATACAAATTTTATTAGTAAAAAAAAATTCTCAAATTTTTATGAAGTAATGAAAATGACAGTATAAAGCAGAGCGGGGAAATCTAGGATGATATATTTAATCCAAATCATCTATTTTAATTTAAATTTAACCCAAAATAAAACAAATATTTTATATTTTTTTTAATTTCAGTTTTTAATTTAATAAGGGGAAAAATATTTGATATTTATTTGATATTCATTTTTTTTAAATGAAATGGATAGATAGTCATGACTATTTACATGTTTTAGAGATATTCAAGGCTTGTAAATTTGAGATTGAGTACGAAGGTCCAATCCAAACCCTCAAGCAAGTTTCCTGTAACACAAAAAATTGAGTCCCTTTTCAAGTAAAATTTTTCATAAAAACTCTCAAATATCTAGACACATTCTATTTTTCACTAATTTTATTTTGATCTTGTTTTTCTTGGTGAATCTTTTTTTCCTTTCTTCCCAACGTGAGTCCAACCCATATTTTTTGCAAATTTTGACGAATCATTCTTCAACAAGTGCACAATAATATTCTTGACATATTCCTCATCCACCTTATCTACCCAAAAAGTTTCATTTTCAACATTATTCCTTGTGGTTTCCGGAGGAGATCCGTTTTCCACCAGGTATTGTTGTTTTTCCACTAATGTTGCACCCAGGCAATCTTTATTAGCAACCAAAGGATCCACATTGGCATGTGATTTTTCCTACTTAGATTATGTTGTCGCAGATGTGATTTCTATAGTCATAACTACTTCTTCTCTTCTCATTCTTTCTCGTTCCAAAGCTCTTGCTCTTCCTCTTTGTATATCGTATAGATCACATTGTGTTCCTTCCCACCATTTGGGTCGTTGGGATTTTTTCAGTCTTTACTAGTTTGAGAACGTTTGGGGCAATTTTTAATTACATGCCTCGTTTCATAACATGCTCTACACCGAAAATAAATATTCTCATTGTCAAGCTTTTGGACCCAAACATAGATTGGAGCTGTCAAATTAATCTCCACCGGAAAACCCTTGTTGAAGTTCATCTCCACTTAAATGCCAGCATAAGTAGTCTTGTAAATTTTTCTGTTTCGGAACAATAGTGAAAAAACTTTCCCATCGCATTCCCAATCGAGGAAAGGGATGTAAGATTTTGAAAATGTAAAGTAAGGTTCAAAAGCCTTACTCAAACTGGGGCTATGGAGATTGATGTCGTTATCGGAACAAAAGTGGGAGTCCAGGGCTACATGAAGAGACCAACATTTCCCAAAAACCATGACCCAACCTTATAGATGGCCTTCTTCTCCTCCATATTATCGAAAACCACAATAGAAAAACCTTGAGCCATAGGGTAAATGTTCAATTCATCTGTAAAATGGGGCTTCCAAGACTGAGAGATCCATTTGTGTAAATCAATCAGCCACGACTAGTACCCATTAGACATACAAACCAATCCATCGTCCGAAAAATATTTTTCACCACAGAAAGCTCCCTGATCCATAGGAAGTTTGAAGGAAGGAATTTCTTGAACCACCAGAAGGCTAGAACCAAATTTCAGCATAGAGTCGTACGAAACTAAAGAAGAGCTAGCTTGACCGACAACCATACCTGCAAAGGAAACTAGTTTTTTTTATGAACCATAGAGGTTCACCATTGAAAGATCTGCATAAAATCCACGTGAACAAAGCAAAGATTAGATGGCTAGGAAAAAACCCTAGTCACCACAAGGGTTTCGAGAGCTCCTTCCATTCTTATATTTTTATTTAAGATGTAATTTTAAAAAATAATAAATTACATTTTGCATATGCATTGAAGCATTTTGAAAATCAAGAGCAAAGGCTTGAGAGAAAAAAAAAACCCATCATTTTCAATGTTGGAAAACATAAGATTCAAGATTTATAACTATCATTTATTTTATCTTTCTTGTCCTTCCTTTTATGAACCTTTTGCCAAATCCCTTTGTGCAAGTCGATAAAAACTACTCTCAAATCCATCCCTTTCACCACGGGCCCTGACCTTTTTCAGATTCATAACTTCTTGATTCATGCAGTGTTGTTGTGCCTCCTATCCCTTCTTTTCGGCATACCAACAGAACAATAGAACTAGATTCTTGTTTCATCTCATCGTTTTTTTCATTTTGCATTGGCTAAGATGTGTCATCAATATTTTGAGTATTCAAAAATCATGAGAAATTAGTCACTTACAACTATCTCTCATGGAAATGGTCATAGATGAATGACTTACTTAACGTAGTTGAATCCCAAAAAATGATATCTAATATTCTTATTGCCTTGAGTAGGTGTGACATCTTCTTCATCCTTCGTACATGTGAGTTCAAATGGTTGTCAAGCTTTGTCTTTCGAGGTTGCCCCTCTTTCTTCCTTGGGCTTTTTGGCATGTGGACAAGAATCCTGCAAGTGTCTTGTTTGAAAGCATGTGTGACATTTGAACATTGTGTTTTCATAGTCTAGACTTTGGATCCATTAAAATTTTCCATTTTTCAACGTTATGCAATCAGAAATACCTTTTCTTAGGTCTATTTCAACATAGGTTCGAGCAAAAGTAAATATTCCTTGCTAAATTTTCTCATTATCTTGTTTTTTTTAAATGCTCATAATATTCATAATGTCTTCCAAAACATTGTGACGCTAGAAAGGGAGGTAAATTTGGAAGTTGCACCAATACCGACATCTTTGTGATGACCATTGTTGTGGGATCAAATTCTGGAAACCATGGAGTTATGAAAAAGGCTTGCTTTTCATGTTCTTCATTCAAAACTTTGTCAAGATCCTCTTGGGTATCAAACTAGACGATGAAAAAACCCTTGGAGCAGAGTTGGATGTCAATTTTTTGTCCACACTGTGAAAATCCATTGATGCAAGGCATTTGTTTTTTGTTAAAACCTGTTGAATCCATAGATGATAACCCTTGAATGAAGGAAAGAAAAAAGACGGTTTACCTATTGGTTTTGAATGTCCAAGGATGGCATATCATCCATCTTCTACACAATGTATGGCCCTAGGATGGAGGATGGTTGTTCCATTTGAACTAGCCCCTTTCCATGTATTGCATCCTTATATGATGATGTAGCGGCTAGGGTTCTAGATGCCACGGAACGCCCATGTAGTCTCTACACTAGATACAATGTAGAGTCCCAAGATATGCCATAAAACTTTAGTTGTAGGTGATCTCATAATTGTTTTCCTTTTTTTATGAGGCATTGTAGAGTTGTCATGATCCCTAGACGACGTTCGAGGATTTGCTTTATGAGCCCAACATTTTGCTCTTGCACTCAAATCTAGATGGAATGCCCCATGAGAGTTTTGATCAAGATTTGAAACCCATTCGCTTCGAGTTGAATATCTTTGCTGCCCTTTTTCCCACCATCCAAAAACCAATCTAAAACAAGGGTTTTGGAGGGAGTAGCCCTTATATGCCTAGTTTCAAAGCATAACCCCCACCCCCCCCCCCCCCCCCCTTTGAAGCGAAATGTCGTCAAGATGAGCAGGTTCTTTGGATCTGCAGGCCATAAGGTTTCAATGTGCGTCGTTGGTGGTAGTAGGCTAGGGTTTCCAATCGTTTTCTCCTTTTTTTCACTCTAACATAATATATGAAAAATTGATATTTCGTTGTTATTATTCAATACTTATAACATAATGTATGGGAGAAATTTATATTTTGCGGCTTTTTTTTAACTTTGACATAAGAAAGATATTTAAACTTTGCATTTATTCCATATAATTATATAGTGACTTTTGATATATCTAAAAAAATGAGTATTTTATCTAGATTTACATATTTAACTCATGTTTCTAATTTTATGGGTAGTGGTATTTGAGCTTTGAGTATTCCCATACAACACTAACGATTTGACAGGCCATGGGATATTTGCAAAATTTTAATAAATCTATTGGAAAACATAGGAATTATGCTTATATATTCAATTCTTCTTTCTCTTTTTTTCTTAACATATGGGAAAGACTTAAATTTTGAGCTTTTTTCAAGGAACAAAAAAATTAATTGACATGTACATAGTCTCCAAAATTTATTAATTGATATGTACATAGTCTCCAAAATTTTAACATGTCTTTAGAAGAACATGAGTATCACGGTTTATATATTTAATTTTCATTTTTTAGTTCGCCTTAACATAAAGGAGAGAGATTTAAACAGTTGTGTTTTTTATATATTGCAACAAAGACTAATCCATAATTAATTCGTAATCCTTGTAATTTTGATAGGTTGCAAGAAGAATAGAAGGATCAAGGATTCTATGTTTGTTTTTTTTATTTCACCTTATCATAGTGGAGAGAGATTTCAACTTTGTGTTTTTCTCATGCAACAATAAAGACTTGATTGGTTAATCATATATTAGTTTTCGAAATTTTAGTATGTCTCAAGGAGAACATGGGGATATATAGGTTTATATATTTAATTCACATTTTGTATATCAACTTTATATATGAAAGATTGATTTAAACATGGTTCTTTTTCTATACAATAGTGAAGTCTTAACAAATAATTAACAATTTGCCATAAGAAAATTCCCAAAATGTTAAGGAGAATATGGGGTTTACGTGCACATGTATGTGGACATGTTTAATGCTTCACATATATCACAACGTGGGTAGTTATGGCTAACTCTATTATTACTTTAAGGTGCAGGGAAACATATAATTAGGTTGGCCTTATTAAAGAAGATCGGGCAAGTTTTGATCGCCTACATGATGTTTTGCATAGCTTACATGGCTCTATAGTCTATAAGTGCCCCATTGTTACCTTAAGGTGGCGTTATAACCCTTGTGGGATTGGAACCCTTACTTTTGGGGTGAAAGTCATTTTCATCGCTATCAACGCCAAACTCAATGTAAAATTTTTGTTAGGCCTTGGGAGGGTAGAGAAATGGGCTTTGTTTCACATATGTGTATGTAGTGTTATCCAAAC
Organism: Pinus taeda; assembly: GCA_000404065.3. NCBI lineage: Eukaryota > Viridiplantae > Streptophyta > Pinopsida > Pinales > Pinaceae > Pinus > Pinus taeda. The sequence continues at coordinate 79,908 of APFE030023229.1, read as the reverse complement.
CTTACATATATTTGACCACATAAAGTGATGAGGAAATTTATAGGTTGGTAAGCATTAGTAGGAACATAGGGTGGGTTTTGACTGACTTGAATGTTTATGGTGTAATGAACCTTTTTTTGGGTAGCTCGGGCCACAAAGATTTTAGCCTTGAATCTCATTGTTTACATAATATTTCATATCACAACGACACCTCGTGGACTTGGTCTATTGTATAATGTTATTTGTAACTCACATGTTTGACAACTAAGTCCAAATACATGTCTATCTTAATTTTATATCATGTATATGTAAGTTGATTATAGTACTTCTTTGTTGTGTTCTATATACATATAAATGTTATTGATAGAACTATTAAAATATTTTCTAAACTAAAATTTGGTTTACATCTTATAAATGTAAATTGTAAATTAAATATTTTAAATGATCCATAAAACTATGAAAGCATATTTTATTTTTCTAAACTAAACTTTAAAATTTGATTTATATCTTATGGCTGCAAATTGTAAATTAAATATTTTTAAATGATCCCTAAAACTACAAAAGCATATTTTTAAACTAATTTTTAATTTACATCTTCTAATTATATTTGTAAGTTAATATTTCTAAAGAATACTAATGTTAAAATAATTTTTTTGTAATATACTATTATTTTAAAAAATAATTAAATGGTAATATTTAAAATCTAGTTAATTAAATTCATTTATTGCACTATTTTATTTTTTTGGAAAATAAAAATAAGTAGAAGACTTGATATGAATTTATATAACCTAAATATTTATATAATTATATTAATAAATATTTATAAAATTGCATTACAAATTAAATATTTTTAAATGATTCATAAAACTACAAAAGCATATTTTTAAACTAATTTTTAATTTACATCTTATAATTATATTTGTAAATAATATTTCTAAAAATATTAATGTTAAAATAATTTTTGAATATACTATTATTTTAAAAATTAATTAAATACATCACCTTGATAATATTTTAAAATTTAATTAATTAAATATCATGCAATATTTTATTTTTTTGGAAAAATAAAAATAACTACAAGACTATGACATGAATTTATATAAAATAAATTATTTATGAATTTATATAATATAAATATTTATAAAATGCATTACAAATATTAACCCATAAATAGATTTGTATACCTACAAATTATGTAACATATTCATTCATTTATATACATATACCGTACAAAGCACTAACATTTCTACGTGCAAACGTAAAGTACATTGCATTAATGTTAATTCAATTCTCATATCATGAGTTTTCGCAACTTTGATTTTTGTAATTGAAACGTGGCCAAAAAATTAAGTAATCGAGAATGATTGTTATTTCTAATTATTATGGATTCTACTCCTTTATCAAATATCCCTTCAATGTCAACCTCAACTTCCACGAAGTGTTTAGAAAAATAATTTTTCCCTAATAATACTTTGAAACAACTGCAACGGTCTTTTGCTTAACCTCATCTTCCTCGAAGATCCTAGAAAAACAATTTTTCCTTTAAAAAAGGCTATAAATTAATTTAGAAAATAAAATAATGGAAATTTTAGTAAAATTAATGGAAATTTTAGTAAAATTATTATAAAATTTGGTAGAAATTTTTGAAAATATAAGTTATTCTTAAAAAGACCATAAATTAATTTAGAAAATAATGGAAATTTTAGTAAAATCATTATAAAATTTGGTAGAAATTTTTGAAAATCTAAATTATAGCTGCCAAACTTTAAGATTTTGAGTGTTTCAATGGTTTTTGATAGCGTTGGATCCATTTCCACTATCAAAAAAATAATTCAAACCTATTATTTTTTTTTCATCAAATTCCGAAAAAAAAAAAAAACTACCCAGACAATTTTGTTGTGGGGTCTGTACACTACGCCATTATTTTTTACAAGAATTTTAATCAAACCCTCTAGAGCAATTTGTTAAATTTAAGACCATGACCACGTTTGCAAAATAATTTAATTAGCTGACCAATTAGCTGACCAATAACAGAACCCACCCTGCAAGTCTAGTCATATCACACTGATCGAGACCAAAATTGGGAGAGGTGCTTTTGGATTGGGAGGCCTCTCCACGTGTTTGCATTGGAATCATATCATTTGTGTTTGGAATGTCTTATGTTCTTCCCCTGGCCCTCAGCAAGATTCTCCAATCAACAAAAGGTTTCCTCTGAGGGAACTACGAAATTATTTATTTATTTTAAAAATGAAAATTGATTATTTAAGTAGTTTAAAAATGAAAGTGCTTGGACATATCAACTAGAGTTTCTAATCACGCCACCCTTTTCACAAGTTTAGACGATTGTCATTGTAAGAACATGTGAAGTTGTTTTAGCTACATAACCTTAACAAATTTTCACTTATCCAAATAATGTTTATTTTATTTTATTTTTCTAGGTGGCATGTCCCATGATTGGGTTTCATTCCACATTAATCATCTTCATCGTTTTCTAAATTTCAATTTTCGTTTGTTCTAGAAACACTGGGTCATGATGCCCATGGACATGTGTCAGAAACCTTTGTTGTTGTAGACACTCTGAGCGATAATGCCATTGAGCACGTAAAACACTGATGCCCATGGGCATGTGTCAGAAATCTTTGTTGTTGTAGACATTGTGAATGATAATGCCATTGGGCATGTGTCACGAACCTTTATTGTTAGGACATTCAATTTGCCACGTTTTCTGGAACAAGGAGAATTTGTATGAAACCTACATGTTAATGAGCCATTTTGGCTCTGAAGGAGATGAGGTTTGTTGTTAAGTAGTTGTTAATGAAGTAGATGATGTTTGAGTTAAGGAGCTTAAAGAAGAAAATTAATGTAGCAAAAATTAGAACGAATTCTCATGAGCTCCTAGTATGTTGTTGGGCAGTTCCTAAAACGCCATGGATGAAAAAGATCTGCCATATATGTGAGAATAGGAACATTGAGGATGAAAACCACTTCCTCTTAGAGTGCCCCGCGTACAACCACATTAGATCTCAGTTTCACAATCTTTGTTACAACACTGACCTTCCTAGCCTTTTACAGTGTCAAAATTATAGTGAGCTTGGGAGGCTTCTCTCCAAGCTTTTTGAGCATAAGAATAAAATCTTAAATCAAAATAAATAATTTGTTTCTTTAGGTCTGATAGACCAATGTTTGGTCTCGGTGAACATTAACCACCATCATCATCATTAGAGAAGTTACTAATAAAGAAAGTGAAATTTAAAAAAATTGTTCTAGAGATAGTGGGATGGGTTTTCTAGAAATTGCTTTTGATTGTAGAAAGTGTTGCTAGGTGAACACTCAATGGCTTGTACAATATGACAAATGGATTTTACGATCTAATTTATGAGTTTTATATAAAAATTCCATCGGATCGTCGAGTATTTTTGACATTATTTGATGATGAACTTGTGTAGTACTTGTGTGTGCGCGAAAGACGTGAATAATAATATTTAATTGTTAAAGTGGGAGTGAGTTATTTTTTATAAAATGTTTCAAAGATCTATTTCTTTGTAAGTTGGTGTGTTTAAGTTGGTGTGTTTGGGTAAGTCAATGAAATTTTTATTTTCAAAAATATGTTTATTTGAAAGTTGATGTGTTTGAATATTTTAATGTTTTTCATTTTTTTTACTGAGATATAACAACTTTTTTTTTTATTTTTTTTACGAGATATAACAACTTTTTTATTAGTATATAATATTATTTTTTGAAAAAGAATAATATACATGAATAAATATATTTTGAAAATTAATCAATTTTTTTAAGTTAATTGTAATTATTTATGAAAGTAAAATATATTATGTATTTTTATTGAAAAGTTAGATTCAGAGAAGCTTAAATATTATATTATTGGGTATTTATTTTAATAATATTTATCAAAATTTAGTTATATAATTTTTGGTTAAATTGTGTTAATTAATATTATATTATTTGAGTATTTATTTTAATAATTATCATCAAAATTTAGCTATATAATTTATGGTTAAATTGTGTTAATTTGGGTTGTTTCATGTGGTTGAGTGGAATGCTTGTTATCTTACTCATCCATGTTCAAATCTCCATTGTTGACCTTTGATTATGCTTAAATTGTGCAATCTTAACAATTGATATCTATAATTTTTCCAAATTTTAATGTAATTTTGACAACAACAAAGAATATTATTAAAAAAATTCAAAATATAATAAATTTACAAGTATTTTTAAAATTTATCTTAGAATATTTAGATATATAAAAATTGCATCATACCAAGTGTAAACATTTTTTCATATAACAATGATCTTAAATACGCTTGAAAATTTCCCACCGTTAAACTTAATTTTTATTTTTTCTTGGTAAAACAAAAAACATTACATTGTTTAAATGAGTAGATGTGGATGAATCTAAAACATATAATAAGCACAGAAGCGATACATCTTTATATTAAATTTTGGATTTAGTTTCTTATTAACATATGTTATTGTTAAATTTTGTTGTTGTAATGGAGTATACATTTTTTTACCATGAGATAGGTGTGTATAGTTGGTTCTTATTAATTTTGTGCTCATGGTTGGTTCTTGTTAATTTTTTTGTCATGATTTTGATACTTATTTTTTATTTGAAGGAATTTGAGAGGAATACAGGATCTTTTTATTTGCGGTTTCTTTTGTTTATAAATTTGATTAGTTTAGTTTTATGAAGTTTAGGGGTGATTATAATAAACTTTATTTCTTGTAATGGTTATGCTAGATTCTTCACTAATTGAAGGGCCCATTACCACAGGGAGCATTAGCGTAAATGACTAAGAGATGTGTTAGTGTTGTTCAAGTAAATTTGATTTGATCCGGTTACTAGTGGTTTCAAGCTCTAGGTATATAACGCCCATGGATTTGCCCATAGTGTTGATGTAAAATGAAGCCTATTTATAGGTCATAAAAACTCCATGAATATTCGTCTTACATGCTAGTGAGATCAAACAACGGTGTCTTTAGACACCATCATCTCTCTCAGTACTCTGTGATCCCAACATTTGGTATCATAGCCTGGTGAATATCAAAAACTGAGTGGTAAATATTGAAGCCTTTTGAAAAGCCTAGCGAATATCAAAGTGGTCGGTGTTTTCTAGTAGAAGTAGTTGGGGCGTAAAAAAGAAAAGAAAAAAAGAGGCAATGGTAATGTCAAAGGATGCTCGGAAAGTGTTTGACGAAATGTTTCAATGACATGATAGTTTCATTGGTAAGATGTAATCATGGGTATGAGCTTTGTTGGTGAGAAATCATGTGGATCAACTGAGTTTGTGTTGAAAGGACATATACAAGCTAAGATTAGGCAAGATATAGTGAAAGACATAGGTGGTATGGTTAAGAGAAAGAAAAGAACATAAGTGGAGTCAAGAGCACTTGAGTTTGAGCCAGTGAATACACTAAGGGGTTTGGTCCAAGGTAGGAATTTCCCTGGGAAGTTGTAAGATGTTATATTCAAGCAGACATGTTGCGTAGGAACACACATAGTTGCAAGGCCTTAAAAGCTTGCTCAAATATGCATGCAGTGTAGTGGTGCATGTAATTATCAAGTGTTGGAATAGACCACTTGGAGAGGTACCAAGGTGCCAGGTGTATTGGTATCTTGGCTTGAGGGGGGGAATGTGAAAACTCATATGAAAAGGTTGATGATTAGGGTCAAATCAATCTCCTCGAGTCAAGTTTAAGGGGGGGCATTATTAAGGTTTTTCGAGTAAACTTGATTTGGTCTAGTTACTAGTGGTTTCAGGTTCTAGGTATTTGACACCTATGATTTTTCTCATGCTATTGATGTGAAATGTCACTTATTTATAAGCCAAAAAAACTCTATGATTATTCGTCTTGCTAATCAGTGAGATCAAACAACAATATCTTTAGACAACACCATCTCTCTTAGTACTTTGTGATCCTAACAAAACAAAAATAAAATAAACACAAAAATATCATCACTAATCAAATAGTATACCTATATTACTCTATAGGAATTCAGTGTAACTTCCTTGAGCACTCAACCTTGTTAGAGCATAACAATGTGCAACGGAAATTAAAAGACAAAATACAATATAAAAAACATACACAAATAACACAATGATTTAACGTGGTTCACCCAACCAATCTGGGCTACGTCCACCAAATAAAGGCATCGGCAATTTTATTATTAATCAGGAGATTACAAATAATTATTTCCTCACACTCTCTACATCATCACAATATCTGTACGGGCATATATTTTATAGCTAAGAGAATCTAACTAACTCATAAATCCTCTTACAACAAATATAGGATACATTAACTCTTTCCCAACAAAATAGAGCTAATATAGCAACAAATCCTATTGTTGTCACCTACATGAGATTTTTGCCTAATTTATGAAAACTGAAAATCTCAACAATCTCCACCTTGACAACAATTAGCCTGATACCCTGTTTCTTTATTATTTTATCTTTTCTGCAAGCCAAGAGAAGCCAAACACCAGCGTAGCTTCTCCAACAAAACTGGTTTCGTGAACATGTCTGCACAATTCTCCTTTCTATGCACCTTTTCAAGAGAGACTCCCTTTTCAGTGATAACCTGTCTTACAAAATGGTACTTGATCGGTATATGCCTTGATTTACTATGATAGGCCGGATTCTTAGCCAAATGTATTGGACTTTGACTATCACAAAGTAACCTGATGTTGTCCTGTAACCTACCAAACTCACCAAGCAAACCTTTCAACCAAACCGCCTCTTTGCAAGCATGAGAAGCAGCAATGTATCCTGCTTCAGTAGTGGACAAAGCAACAATGTTCTGTAGCTTTGACATCCAGCTAATAGCACCTGCAAGAGTAAAGACATACCCTGATGTTGACCTTCTCTTATCCAAATCACCTACAAAATTGGAATCAACATATCCGCAAACAAATTCAATGCTCTTATTATATGTAATACAATAATCACTTGTGCCTCTCAAATACCGAAGCACCCATTTCACTGCTAACTAGTGTTCTTTACCTGGATTTGCCATATACTTGCTGAAAACCCCAACTGCATGTGAAATATCTGGTCGCGTAAACACCATCGCATACATTAAACACCCTACTACATTGGCACATGGAATTCGAGACATATAATCCTTTTCTTCATCTATATTAGGACATAAACTCGAAGAAAGCTTGAAATGGGAAGGGAAAGGGACTGTCACAGGCTTCACATTGTTCATACCAAATCTCAAAAGTATTTTCTCAATATACTTCTGTTGTGATAGCCATAGTTTACCATTGCTCCTGTCTCTGAAAATCTCCATGCCCAAAATCTGTCTTGCTGCTCCTAGATCTTTCATATCAAATGTCCTTGCCATCTGAGCCTTCGACCTGTTGATTTCTTCTATGCTTTTGCTTGCTAAAATCATATCGTCAACATACAATACTAAGATAATGAATATGTCATTGTTTAATTGCTTAAAATAAACACAATGATCATATTCACTTCTAACATATTTCTGACTCAACATGAAAGAATCAAACTTCTTATACCACTGCCAAGGCGACTGCTTCAGGCCATATAATGACTTCTTGAGCCTGTAGACAAATTTCTTATTGCGATGCTGAACAAACCCTTCCGGTTGTTCCATATAAATTTCCTCATCTAAGTCTCCATGTAGAAATACAGTCTTAACATCTAATTGTTGCAACTCTAAATCAAGCAAAGCCACTAATGCTAACACAATTCTAATTGAAACTATTTTAACAACTAGTGAAAAAATCTCATGAAAGTCAATACCGGCTTTTTGAGAGAACCCTTTTGCGACCAGCCTCGCTTTGTATCTGTCCTCCGTATCACTCATACCTCGTTTTAGCTTGAAAACCCATTTACACCCTACAATTTTCCTGTCTTTCGGAAGCTCAACCAGATCCCATGTGCCATTCTTACCTAAGGCCATCATTTCGTCCTTCATGGCTGCTTTCCACTTGTCACTTTTCGAACCTTCTATTGCTTCCTGATAGCACAAAGGTTCATCGTCATTACCAGTAAAAGCAACTGAAGTAACATAATCATCATACCTTCTCGGTGGCCGTTTGATTCTAGTAGACCTCCTTAAGGATGTTTCTGTTGCTTCCTCGATTGGCTGACTACCATTAGTAGGAACTTCTTGACGATCAGTATCTGAGACCTGCTCATGATCTATACCTGAACCCTGTTCATGATCTGATTCTGAAACCTATTCATGGCTAGTATCTGAACTATGGTCATCATGACTATCATTAGAAATGTTATCAAACTGAATGTGTTGAAAGTCAGATACATCATCCTGTTTCAATCTACTATTTACATCTAACTGTACAAGAGATGATTCATTAAACTTTACATCTATGTTGATGATGATTTTGCGGGTCGTAGGATCCCACAATCTATATCCCTTTATTCCATCACCATACCCAACAAAGATATACCTTTTAGACTTTGGATCTAATTTAGTTCGCTGATGTTTAGGCACTAGAGCATATGCATCACAACCAAACACTCTGAGTTTAGAATAGTCACAAGGGTGACCTTTCCATACCTCTTGAGGAATTTTGCATCCTATCGCCGTTGACGGTGATCGATTTATCACATAACAAGCCGTAGCTACTGCTTCTATCCACAACTCCTTCTATAAACTAGCGTTACTCAGCATACACCTTGCTCTCTCTAAAAGAGTCCTATTCATGCGTTCAACAACTCCATTCTGCTGAGGAGTATACACCGTGGTCTTATGTCTCTCGATCCCTGCATCCTTGCAATAGCTATCAAAATCCTTGGAAGTAAACTCACCACCATTGTCAGTTCTTAAACATTTTATTGTTCTACCAGTGTTGTTTTCTACCAATGCTCTAAACTACTTGAAAACTGAAAAAACATCAGACTTCATTTTCAACATGTAGACCCACACTTTCCTAGAAAAGTCATCAATAAATGATACAAAATATGACGAGCCACCATATGAGGTTGTAGGGGCTGGACCCCAAACATCTGAATGGATATAGTCGAGTATTCATTTACTAGTATGTTTGCCTGTTTTAAACTTTTGTTTACTTTGTTTTCCAAACAGACAATGCTTACAGAAATCTTACTTTCCAGACTTTAGATTTGGAAGTAACTTGCGATCAGCCAAAATTTTTAACCCTCTTTCACTCATATGCCCCAACCTTTGATGCCATAAGTGAATGGAACTACTGTCATGTTCAAACACCGTCGACACATGATCTGACCCTATACTTCCTTCTAACTGAAAAAGATTTCCTACCTTCTTAGCTTTCATAACTAGTAAAATACCTTTGTAAATTTTCATTACTCCACCTTGAATTACAATTTTATATCCATTTGGATCAAGTGCTCCTAATGAAATCAATTTTTTCCTTAAATCTGGTACATGTCTCACATCAGTTAACATTTTAGTTGTCCCATCAAACATTTGCAGTTGTATACTCCCAATCCCCACAATATTACATGTTACATCATTACCCATTTACACAACTCCATCATTAATTGATTTATATGTCTTAAACCATTCTTTATGAATACACATGTGGTTTGATGCACCAGAATCTAACAACCAATGTTGATCATGATTTGACACATTAACTGATAATACTTCATCACTCATACCTGAACCAGATGCCGAACCTGTATCTGTCGTATTTGCCTCCTTCTCTGTCGAAGAATCTTCTTTAGAGTTTGCTGCTGTCGCTTCCAGCAGTCCTTCTTCAAATGCCCGTTTTCACAAAACAACACTTTACCTTATCTTCTTCCGTTTCGACTTTGAACATGAGTCGCTCGGCCTATTGAGCGTCTTTCTTTCAAACGACCTCTACCATCATAGCTTCTGATGTAGAGGTTTCTGATTGCGACCTCTCCTTGTTTCTTCCGATAATAAAGATGCAACTACATCATCAAACTCAATAGTTTCTGATGAACTAAGACTTATAGAAGTAACAAAATGATCCCATGACTCGGGCAACGAGCACAATAAAGTATTAGCTTTATCCTCGGATTGAATTTTTACTTCTATACTTTGTAATTGCACGAGAAGAGTATTAAAAGCATTCAAATGATTAACAATCGATGTACCTTCCTTCATTTGCAAACTGTACAACTGCCGCTTCAGGAGAATCCTATTGGTTAAGGATTTTGTCATGTACAACTTCTCAAGCTTCGTCCACAAACCAGCAGTTGTTTTCTCCGCCAAACACAGTCGAATATCACTCACTGCTCTTTCATCCATCTCGTCCCACTCATTATCTGTGATGTTGTAACGCTGTTTAGATTTGCCCATCAACGCCTTTGCCACGCCTTGTTGCACCAGCAGATCGTACATCTTCACCTTCCAGATCTCGAAGTTGTTCTGTTCGTTAAACTTATTGATCTCAAAACGAGCACTTTGAGTTTTCGCCATATTGTATCAACCAAAAAACTATCTCCAATTCCAACTTGTTAATCAATCAAATTAATATCTAATAACGAATGCCTTCGCCTTCTACTGTACTGTCTTTATTTTATAAAAAATCGTTCTGTTGTACAAACTGCAATTATAAAAAAAACCAAAATAAACAGTTGCAATTTTACCAAACAATGCGCGGTTGGCGCTCTGGCACGATCAACACAACAGATGATCCGTGCCACGAACAAAATCGCTATGAGTAAGGGGCCGATTGGTGCGACTTTTCCCCTCGGATCTGCGCCGATCGGGATCTGGGCGCCTTGGCGTGATTAATTAAGTCGGATCCGCGCCGATTGGCGCTGTTATTCCCCTATTAGCCGCGCCAATCCGTTCACTGGATATTTCTGGCGCGACTGTTTCATCATAACCTGCGCCAATCGCCAAAACGCGGAAAAACTCCACCTACAACGATCCGTTCACCTGCACGCACTCGCTCCAACACGCTCTGATACCAATTGTTGAAGCATAACAACGTGCAACGGAAACTCAAAGACAAAAAACAGTATAAAAACATACACACATAAACACAATGATTTAACGTGGTTCACCCAACCAATCTGGGCTACGTCCACCAAACAGAGGCATCGACAATCTTATTATTAATCAGGAGATTACAAAATAATTATTTCCTCACACTCACTAACTCATCCAATATTTGTACGGGCATATATTTTATAGCCAAGAAAATCTAACATTGTGAATAATCACAATGAACTTTTTTTTTTTTCAAAAAAACTTGGCAAAATAACCAATTTCTTATTTCATTCACAACCTTAAAATGAACCTGAAAAATAATGTGAATATGGGTTTAAATTTGTTTTGTGGGCCTTAAGATGATAAGATGGTGAAGGAGTATGGGGGAGTTGATTAAAAAGAAACCATTGAGGTTCATTCACTTAAGTAACTCTGAATGCCAATGCCTTGGTAGGAAAGGGGTGTAAAAGTGATTGTAAGTAAAACAACGGAGTCGTTGGAGATGAGAAGGTACGTTCCAGCAGCGCAGTGTGTGGTGTGATGGAAATGAAACAAACAGTGAGCATGCGGAAGTAGCGGGGCTTGGAGTTGAGGACGTGGCCGCCAAAAAGACCGTGGCGATTTCAACCGGCTCACTGCACTGTGGGCGGTGGTAGCCGGTATCCTATAAATCCGCCCATGCACATGCAAATGGCATGAGAGATGACATACCATGGCATGATGTCACATCTCCTAATTATTACGGCCCCGCGCTCACATAAACCACCTAAGCTTAAGCTAATCGCGGGGTGTTTTTCTTAATTTTTTGCTTTTTCCTGAATCGAATTGACTTGTCTCTTACCTAGTAAGCTGAGGAATAAAAGGAATAAATTAGAAACAGCCGCCCTGGAATTCAAACGATTCGAATAAAATTTGGCGTCCGCCATGATACTTTTCGGGGGAAGCGGTGGTGGTGGGGTTACACCGTAAGCCAGCAAAACAAAACAAAACCCCTAAACTCAAAACAACAGTACATTTGCAAGCCCATATCTCTACAGTCTTGTGCAATCGCCATTGGTGAAGGTTCGAGCTCCAAATATTTACAGTCATCGTCTTCGCATACGTTTTGGGTAATAGCATTTGCAACTGTATTCTCTGGTAAGATTCTAATTCTTCTCTCATTTTGGTACCTTTGCAGCCATGTCCGATAGCTTAAACGCCGGAGCTTTTTGCTCGTTAGGGTTTTTGATTTGCCCTCTTTTTTTTACCCCTAAAATGATGCATTTAATGGCTTTTAAGATGGTTGATACAGAGGGCAGTTTTTCCTGATATATTCATCTAAAACGGCATCTTTTGAAGAATTCTTTGACTTATGTATCTTCGATTCGGTTCCTAAGGTTTCCGTTTACATTATGCACAGATAGATCATGGAATCGACGGCTTTGAACGGTTGCCTTTCTGGTCTCTGTGGACTCACTGGCGGATGTTGTGCAATGCATCTTTTTCTTTGAAACTGGAAGAAGAGCATCGGGTCTTATAATGCTGCTAGTGCCTCTTAAACGTATATCTGGTATTCTGGACTTTTGCAGGTTTTGATTTTATGCTTTGGTTGTTTGCCGCTGTCGGCATGATTGTCAAAGGTGCATCTTACGACTGTTTCAGCAAAGATTAGTGGCTTCCGGCTTGAGCTCCAGGCGAAAAGTTGGATTTTTTGCGGTATGGTGGTTTTCGAGAAAACGTCTAGAGATTTGGGCTGGTCATGGCCATGGAAGAAGAATGAGGGCTTATTTATTTGCCTGTTTTAGTTTTAGCAGCTGGTCTAAACATTATAAGCGTAGCGCATCCGTCACTGGATTGTTGTGACACATTGGGGTTTAGACATTTGGGTATCTGTAGGTTAGATGGGCCTTATTCGGTAGTGGAGAATAGTCTATCTTTGTTAAGCTATTGCTATTGATCGACGGTTGACGCAAAATCTAAGTGATTTGGGTTCGACACGAAACGTCAGCAGGTTTTGGAATGAGATCACGATGATGGAGCTTGTTGTCCGTGTGGAAGAAAGCTACGTGATTATATTCGATCTGCTTGCAAAAGAAGGTTTGGTGGGAGATGTATGTAAAGTGCTGAAGAAGTTCATTTTTGCGGCAACGAAAATCGAGTTTTCTCGACTTTTGTACTCGTACTAGTGAAACCTAGCACGCTAGACGGCGTACAGAACCAAAGCAGTGAACTGTATCAATCGAATATCTTCTTGCTAAAAGCAATCTGCTTCGACTGCTTGGAGCAGTCCGAGCAGACTTTGCAGTCCTTGAAGCATGATGCCTTTGACACTTGTTGGCTGTCTGCTGGTCCATGTCTTGCATTTTCGTTCCATCTCTTTTTTTTCATCAACGGTGTATCGCAGGGAAAAGGTTCATTGTAGGTATTATGAACATCAGGCCTATGATGACGCCACTTTGGCCTGATTGAGGGAAGTTCTCAGAAAATCAACCTTTTTGCGCCCTTTAGGTGTTCACTTCAACTTTCAATCTTATCAATTGAGCCGAACCTGAGAAGGGAATGTTGGGCTTTCGTCAATTGTCCGGGGATTTGTAAGGAATAGGTATAATTCCGACCAAAACGGGAGAAAACAATGGCAATTTGTGCAAGTGTACGTCCATCTCGGGGCATGTGACTCGTTTTTGATTCAAAATTTACCCCGTAACAAATTCTAACTCTGCTACGTACTTGCTCATTGAGAAATGGTTCCCTCGGGGCCTCCCACCCAAGTGGGTGGAAACCCAACAGTTTCACCCGCAACTCTGCTTCGTGCAAACTCCAGCCTTTTGGGAGGACAAGGCGGGGGTGCTCCGTCCCAACCTGGATATCCCTCTCTTGTTAACTCACGTTCCCAGTATAGTAATATGAACATGTTCGGAAATTTGCCCAATGTTTCTTCTATTTCTGGTGCCGGAAATTCAAACATGGGCATGAACCAAGCTTTCAACAATGGAGGCAATGTTGCTTCACAGACAAGTGCAACTAACTCTGGAATTTCTGGATCGACAAACCTTCAAAGAGGAATGGCCATGGGCAATGATTCGATTCCACTAGCAGGTGTCGTTGGGAGTATGGGCTTTTCTTCATCTGGGGCATCATTTTCGTCAACTAATCTGAACATGAATGGATCATCTGGGCCCAGTGGATCCATGGTTCGTCCTGGAGGATCTGGTGCCACAGGTCCACACCATGGTCAGCCCCAGATGCAGCACTTAACAAGTAATAATCCTCAACTTTCTCAAGATCAGCAGGCACAACAGCTTGAGCAACATAAATTCCAGCAGGGACAGCAAACACAATTGCAACAAGGACAACAAGCTCAGGAGATGGTGTCTAGTTTTCAGCTGCAAGGTCAAAATATGCTAGGACCAAGAGGTTTACAACAATTTCAAGGCCAGCATGTTCTGGGGCTAGGAGCAAGCCAACAGCAGCAGATGCAGTCACTGAGAAGTATAGCTAGTGACCAAGCAGGGCAGCAACAACAGCTGCAATCTTTGCGAACTTTGGCTTCAGGAAAGCTTGACCAGCAACAGCTGCAATCTCTTCGCAGTTTGGCATCTGTGAAAATGGAACCAGGTGATCAGTCATTGCTTCTGCAACATCAACAGCAGCAGCAGCTTTTGCAGCTCTCGAGACAGCCATCTCAACAAATACAGCTTCAAGCAGCACATATCATACAACAGCAGCAGCAGCGTATTTTGCAGCAGCATCAGCAACGTTTACACACGCTTCCACAACAAAGATCTCAATTACAACAGCAACCACTACAGCAATTTCAGCAGCAGAATTTGCAAGTTGGGGCCCCTGCAAAATCACCTGTATATGAGCCTGGAATGTGTGCCCGGCGGTTGATGCAGTACATGTTTCATCAGCAACATCGGCCTGAAGTAAGCAGTTACTTAGACATGCAAATTATTTGCTGTAGACTTCTTAACATAGAATATGCATGCAGAGCTTGATATTTATGCTTGGTGACATTTCACAGTAAGCTGGGCATATTTTTTTTTCCCCAGGATAATAGCATTGATTTCTGGAGAAAATTTGTGTCTGAGTATTTTGGTCCGCAAGCAAAGAAGCGCTGGTGTGTTTCATTATATGGAAGTGGTCGCCAAACAACAGGTGTTTTCCCTCAGGTTGTTATCTGTTACCGTTGTGTTTGTTGTGCATGTCTTAGTATTGTGCAGTACTGTAAAAGCTATTTTTGACTTTATATCTTATATTCACTGGCCAATTAAAAGGTGGAAATTGCAATAATTCAGAGCTTGAACTGGAATTTATTCCTTGCATTGACCTTGGGAAAACATGCACTAATATAAATAGGACTGCATGTTGTGAAAATATGTTATAATGATACAACGTATGTTCATACTTTATGCTTGAATATCAATAGGATCACATGTTGTTGAAATATATTAAGGTGAGAACATATATTAACAGATTCCTTTTGGATGCTCATAGCTATCCCTTTTGTTGAACTTGAATTTTACGATCAAAATTACATGGGTAAAATTGCTAGTGATTAATTTGTCTCTGTTGGCAGGATGTGTGGCATTGTGAAATATGTGGTACAAAACCTGGCAGAGGCTTTGGTATGTTTTTCCATCTGGAAGAGTACTGTTTTGTAATTTATGCATGCCCTAAGCTCAAAAATAAATGGTTCCATGTGTTGGAGGTCTAGAAACACAATTTTTTAAGCTGTTCAAAGCCTTGCTTTTAAGTTGTAGTCTATTCTTTGTCAGTGTGCGTGAATGCTTATAATTGAGCTACTTGGGTTGTTATCTTCAGTGAAAGCTTGTTTTGACCTTTACACAATATTAGCCGCTATGCCAATAATTATATATAGGAATGCATTATAATTGCTATGCTATCTTATGTTCTACCTTTTTGGATTCCATTAAATCTAAAGAGGAGCTCTTCTACACCTTCAAATGTTTGGCTTCGGTTTGCAACACTTTTGAGCAATGCTACTGTATTTGCTTATGAAATGTTTTTGTCAGAAACTACGGTGGAGGTTTTACCAAGGCTTTGCAAAATCAAATATGATAGTGGAACATTGGAAGAACTCCTGTATGTAGATATGCCTCGTGAATATACTACTCCTTCAGGTCACATTGTGCTAGAGTATGAAAAAGCAATACAGGAAAGTGTATTTGAGCAACTTCGTGTTGTACGTGATGGTCAACTCCGAATTGTTTTTTCCTCAGACCTTAAGGTTAGATTGTGCATGCCTGTTGCTTTCTGTCACTCAAACATTTTGATAGCCAAAAGCATATAAATGAATGAGAGAAATATCAAATTAAGGTTTCATTGATCCAAAATTTGGCTGATTTTGAACAGTTTACTTTTTCGTTCTGTTGGTTAGATTTTTTCATGGGAATTTTGTGCAAGAAGTCACGAGGAGCTCATTCCTCGAAGGTTGTTGATACCACAGGTAGTATATCTTTTTCTTAGCTGTAAATTCTATATTATTAGTTCTAGTTCTTGTTTTCTTGCAATCTTTGAATCAAAGTGTGTACTTTGACAAAGTTTGTCAAAAGTAGAGATTCTTGACGGTTCAATTTTAACACATTTATAAATTATCTGCCGTTTTCTCACAGGATTTTTTTTATTTGTTTTGTTTTGGCATATTAGTCTCTCTTTCTCCTTGCCCCATATCTATATATATATATTTTAAGAGTTTTGGATTTGTTAATTTATGACTGAAATATTTTGATCAATCTGTTATACAAGTGTGGATATCAAATCCTGTGATATGAATTTATTCTACGTTTATAATTTTTGGGAATTCTTTTCCAGGATGAAATGTTTCTGATTTCTCACACTTGCTGCCCCATTTTTGTCATTTGTGTAATGCAAATACTTAATCTTGCCATGTAGATTGATTTCATATGAATTATAGATCAGACAAATCTTGCATGCATCATGACTAGGCTTTTGAAATATTTAGGTGTGCAAGTTTCTCATTCATGGTATACGCACTCGCAATTAAGTTTTGGTTGATCTTTATGCAGGTATCTCAATTGGGTGCGATAGCACAGAAGTATCAAACTTCAGTGCAAAATGGTACAACAAATCTTTCTCCCCAGGATTTACAATCAAACTGTAACATGTAAGCATATCAACGATCTGGTTGAGATCATGGTTGTCGTTCTATGTTTTTTATGCTTTCTCTGTAGGATATCAGGGCTAACCCAATTTTTTTATTAGCTGTGGAACAATTCTAAACTAAAAGGACAGCTATTCAGTTTCCTAGTGAAGTCCTCTTTACTTAGAAACTGCAGTCATTTGACTAATTTCAGGAAAGTAGGTTTGCCCTTCTATATGAATGACACTTCTTCACTGTTACCATTCTTAGAATAATATAATATCAGGGAGGATGTTATTTTAGTTCCTACCCCATTTTAGTTTCCTTCAAAATACTTATGATGATTGAAAGGCCCCTATTTAATTTTTTGCCCCAATTTTCTCTGGATAATGCAAAAATTTTCATAGAAACTGCATGAGTGTAACTGTCAGGTTCTTGGTTGAAGTAGTATTTGTTAAATTACGTTTGTAAATGTTGATGGTGAGGATTTCTGAACAATCACTTTATGAAATGTAAATGAACCACATAAGCATTTGTCTAACTTAACTTCAAACAATTGATTCTACCTATATAATATGACCTAGGATGCTGTGATTGTTGAGCCTTTACTGTTGATGCATTTTACTTGCAAGATTCCATTGTTGCCAAAGTGGGGAAATTTAGTGTGTGCAACCACTTTGTAACAACCTTTCTCAAGCAAAAACATGGTCTTATGTAATCTGATAAGCTTAATTTGATGTCCTTTTTGTAAATTAACAGTTTGTCTATGGCAAATGTTAAGTACATTGAAAACCTGTCAGTTTGTCAATTTGCAATTTGCAATTTGCAAGCAGGACTTAATAGTAGTTCTTGCTTTATCAAGTATCTTTGTTATCTTAGGCTATTTCATCCTCTCCTGGGCAATTAATCAATAGGGGACATCACAGTCCCATGTTCCCGACATTGGTTGTCCCCAGGCAATTGCAAACCTGGTTGATGCAAAGTTTGTCCGTCCATCTTGAAAAATGAGATTTTATTTTATTTTCTTTATTTATTTATTTTATTTGTTCTTGTTTTTTTCTTCGAAGTTCGGCAATGGTGAGGCTACATCATGGTCATGTCCAAGAGTAACACCCAACTAGGGCAGGAATAGAACTGGTGACTTAACATCTAAGAGTGTCTTAACAGTGCACCCGATCACCGTCTATCCAAGACCCCGTGGACAATGAGAACTTCTCTTCATCCTTACAACATCTTTAATTCTTGCCACCCAATAACCAACATGCTGGTTTGAGATGTCACCATGCAATAGTCACTGTTTTCATTCATAGCTCAATTCTGGGTCAAGAGTACAAATATGTGTTACTGCTGAACACATATTTTCCTGAAGGCTGAAGCACATATTTTCATAGAAACTGCACTAGTGTAACTGTCAGGTTCTGGGTTGAAGTAGGATTGTTAAATTATGTTTGTATATGCTGATGGTGAGGATTTCTGAACGATTACATTTCTGAAATGTAAATGAACTGCATAAGCATTTGTCTAACTTAACTTAAAAGAATTGATTCTACCTATATAATATGACCTAGGGTGCTGTGATTGTTGAGCCTTTACTGTTGATGCATTTCACTTGCAAGGCTCCATTGTTGCCAAAGTAGGGAAATTTAGTGTGTTCCAACTTCACCACTTTGGGACAACCATTCTCAAGCAAAAACATGGTCTTACGTAATCCAATCAGCTTAATTTGACGACATTTTTGTAAATTAACAGTTTGTCTATGGCAAATGTTAAGTACATTGAAAACCTGCCAGTTAGTCAATTTGCAATTTGCTAGCAAGACTTAATAGTAGTTTTTGCTTTAGCAAGTACCTTTGTTATCTTAGGCTATTTCATCCTCTCTTGGGCAATTATTCCAAAGGGGACATTACAGTCCCACTTTCCCAACATTGGTTGTCCCCGAGCAATTGCAAACCTGGGTGATGCAAAGTTTGTCCTTCCATCTTGAAAAATGAGAACTTAGTTTTTTTTGTGTTTTTTTAGTTTAGCAATGGTGAGGCTACATCATCGCCATGTCCAAGAATAACACCCAAATAGTGCAGGGAATTGAACTGGTGACTTAACATCTAAGAGTGCCTTAACAGTGCACCTGGTCACTGTCTATACAAGACCCTGTGGACAATGAGAACTTCTCTTCTACAGCAGACTTCTTTAATTCTTGCTGTCCAATAACCAACATGCTGGTTGGAGATTTCACCATGCAATAGTCACTGTTTTCATTTATAGCACAATTGTCATGAGTACAAATATGTGCTACTGCTGAAGCGAATTGTGCTTTCAGCCCTGCATTTTCAGGCTTCATAAGATTTTTTCACCAGCACATCCTATATCAATCATTTGGGATTTACAGTCCTCTTTGTATTTTCCATGGAGCTTTGGATCAGCAGTTGATCATATTTTCCTTCTAAAGTACCTAGTCAATAATCGTGTACTCCATCTTATCTATTGGTTCAAGCAATAGTATTCTAAAACCGTAAACATCACAACTCCCAGAAGCTCTTCCCCATGGAGCATATTTAGGGGCAAAATAATCTAGTGTGTGCTGCCCCTTCAGGAAGGAGTTTTGGAAATCCAAAATCAGCAACTGGAGCTTTAAAGTCTATGTCTAACAGTACATTACTTGCCTTAATATCTGTGTGAAGTATAGAGGTGTTGTATGATAGTGAAGATAAGCAAGACTCTCTGCAGAACTGCTTGCGGCTCACTTGCCTAGGTCAGTCAAGAAGGCATTCTGCAATATGTTGACCATGGAGATATGAAGGTATTTAATCATAGACTATAAGGCGTTTTTAACCTTTAGAACAGTATCCAAGCAAGCACAATAATTTTTTATGTCTGCCTTGACCAAAATCTCTACCTCTGTTGCAAACTCTATTTCAGGTTTGGTTCTTTATGCCTTAAATCTCTCGATATCAATTTGTGAATCAGCCCAAAGTTGACCCCAGTAACCACTGCCAAAACCACCTTTACCAAGTTTATCATCATAACTGAAATGATTTGTAGCTACATGCAGCTCTTTCAAAGAGAACTCTCGAAGTGCTGCCTTTCTTTTCAACTGCTTCCCCTCGCATACACATTTCAAGATGTTTCTCACAGCCATAATGTCTTATGCTCCCCTATTTTATAAGACTGCCATGAACTTTAGGAGAATCTATTGCTGCAATCACATTTTCTTTGTGGTCCTTGTCATCAATTTTGGACCCGCTTTTGCCAAATGTTTGCCATATTTGTGCAATCCCTGTCTTGAGGGTACAACTTCAGTGTGACATGAGTTGGTCTTCTGGGTGTGGTCCTGACTCCTAATGAGTCTTTTTCTGAGTGTAGATTTGGGGACAAAATATATCTGGTTTTCAAAAACAATGATCTCAACTTCTACCTTGTACTTGTCATCATGGATGAGACCGTCCATCAAATTGCAGACAAACCTATTTTTGAAGTGCTCTACTAAGAGATGGGTCCTGAGTGCTCCAATCTCTCATGAGCATGCATATGTCAGTTCCAATGTCCTTTTTGCGTTCCATCTCATAGGCTTGTAAGCTGCTACTTGACAATCTGGGGCTTGTACCTCTATGAGTTGTCATGCAATTTACCTCGTTTTGCCTAGGTATGACTTACATTTGCTTGGCTGTTACAACTTGTGGGGCCACCATTGGTACTGTTTAAGTTTTCAGCTGATGTTATAGTTCCCATAGCATGATTTCCCTCAATAATAATTGGATTTGAATTATCTTCTACAGTCTGTTCCAACTCGTTATCAGCCTCAAATGCATCTCTTGTATTATCATTAACAGTTTGCCAACCTGCAGCATCTCCATCCTAAAAACTATTTTGAGTTAATTCCATATCATATCATCCACCCTACCAACTACCAAAATTGTTTGTGGTCCAACCTTTGAAGTCATTCCACCTGCCCACATCACTTAAATATCCCCATCTTGGAGATCTATAATATTCCAATCAAGGGTAAATCTGATTCTTCAGTATTCATACCTACTTTAGCCTTACACCCTCTTGAAGACCCTTGCTGGAAAATTGGCTCTGCACTTTTGGTCTCATTTACCCATTTTGGCTTCAGTTCAATTTCTTTATCATCACTAGTTTGATCTTCTAAGGCCACACCAGCTTTAGCTTTTTGTCTTTTCCTCAAATATCTCAGTTCTGAAGGTAGGTCTACTCAGGTTTTGGCTCCATTTCACAATCTTTCACAACATTTGACTCATTTTCTGTTTTCATACAATTCTCAAGTTGTGAGAAATTTTGACACACCTTATCATCAACTGATGATTCAACAATACTGGACTCTTCTGGTAGCTGTGTAAGAGAGGGCAGTCGAAAGGCAATGTTTCCAATACAGTAATTATAATTTGGGTGTTCCATGATTTTTCCTCTAGGAAAAATCGTAGTTTTCATTAATAAAATGAAAATTATGTGCTGTAGATACCTGAAGGCACATCAAAAAGTTGAAAATACATAAGCAGGCATATAGGAATTGCTTGGAAGCACTGGCCGAAAAGCATGTAGTGTCATAACATAAACTGAAAATGACTACTGATGAAAGCTGTCGCTGTAGTCCAAAACGAAACAAAACTGTTTATTGAGGTATATAACTGAGAATATATGAAAAAACTGTCTATTCGGGTGTTCCATGTTACTCTGGTGAGGATCATGATTCGTGAATTCAATAGCAGCATCAAATAGGAGATTTTCTATACTGGTATCACCTATCCCTCCTCCATCAGGTGGGTCCTCTTGAACACTGATATATGCTTGATAATCTCTGTCATTTGCTTTACATTTTCTACAAGTATTATCACTTTTTATCAGCAAAATCCAGTTCAAAACTCTATTGCTGAGACTGCTTGGGCTTGATCATCAATCAACAAACCATCCTACCTTATTACTTGTGTTTTTTCTCTCAATAATTTATTGTAATAAACAGGGTTCCTCCTCTTGATCCTTTTTGGGGGAATTTTGACACTACTGAGAAGCCATTTTTTTACTGCAATCTCTCTGTTAAGAGAGTTTGAATTTCCTGTTCCATCCTCCTCCAGCTCATCCTCTGTTTTTGATTTGCCCTCATTGATTTCATTTCCAGATAAGTTACTACCTCCACTCCTCTCAGGATGGCTATTGTTTTCAGCCCATTCCTTCTTCCCCATTGAGATACCCTAAGATTCATACTCATCGTTCTCTTCAACCAAACACTGGAACTCAGCTTTACAGGCTGAATCCTATTTCTTTGATAAACTCTGTTAAGATTTATCGCCATTTCCAGACTTGTTTTGAGCCCCATCACTAGTGCAAGGCAAAGATTCTGATTTGCTCATAGCACCAAATTCAAAAGATTGAGGTGGTTTATTCTTTTTAGGAGGGGATAACCATGACCAATCATTTGGGTGTGGCTTCGTCCATGCTGCAGCTTCTCTTGCTAGGTTCTTGTGAAACTTATCACACTTTGGAAAAGATTCTGCGAACTTCTTCCCAAGAACTGATTCCAGTAGCTCCATTTTCCAAACAAACCCTCCAGGCTGGCAGGAGAGCCAACTCTGATACCATTGTAATATCTTCAAGGAATTTTATTGCCCTAGTTTTTTTTTAGTCAAGGGTTTAACAGATTAAGAATGCACATTTATCCATAATAGTAGATATCCTCAATGATATAAAAGGTGTTCAACAACCACATAAGTTACTGTAATAATTGAGTTACAACAAGCCACAGATAAGTAATGTCAACTAGAATACTTCAGTTGTCAACCAATAATATAAAAACTTCAATAACTTATGCTAGTTCTGACCTAACAATCATTTACAAAATTACAATGTAGTGAATGGCAAATGCCATATTCATTCCAAATAGAATTTTCAGCTTTGAGCATAGCTTTTGGCCCCCATATGCATTTTCATGCTCTATATAGTATATACAATGTTCAAGAAGAAAACTTTTACAGTGTCTTGCCATCATCTTAAAAAGATACCAAAAGTATAGATGTACTTTGTCTTATCTTCTAGCATTGATTTTTATCCAAACCTACATATAAGGAAAATAAGAATTATCTAGGACTTGTGTGCATAAATAGAAGTGCCCCCCTACTATGAAATTGATGCCATTCAGGTTCCCTGATCCAACTCTCTTCGAGATATGGAAAGTTCATTTGCTATCATGTTCTTGTCTCCATATATGTGTAAAAATGATATTTGTGAGAAAGTTGGTAATAATGATTAAACTTCATTAAGCAGGGGATGTAAAGTAAAGTTTCCCAATGTTATTTCCTTGAACATCCACTATATCACAAGAAGCAAATCCCTGTATATTTGAATGTGAAACTCGTGATTCTAGGGCCAATGTCAACTAGTTTGAGGGACATCAACACAAGGGACAAAGTAACCTATTGATCCCGTAGGGTATAGCCCTTGATAAAGGGGAAAACCCAAAAATGCCAATGTTTGGGCAAGTTTTGGGGCAACAAGAAAAGCCCAAAGTTGGTGTTTGGTGTGAACCTCACTCAATTAATTAAAAGAGAGCTTACGAGTTTGTGAGAGAGCCTTGATTGTGTGGCGCACAAATTGTGTCCTAGGAAATAGGAGGCACAAGTGCATTAGGATTTAGGAGATGGTTGTGCGCAAGAAAGAGGAGCTGGCATCCTAAAGAATAGGAGGCTGAAGTGTGCTAAGAAATAAGGCACAAATGAGTTATTAGGGCCTAGAGTCTGCTAGGAAATAGGAGATCAAGGCAAGGAATAAGGGGCTCAAGTGCGCCGGGTAACAAGAGCAAAATTGAAGAGAGATGATAGGGTTTGCAGAACAAGTCAAGGAGGCAACAAAGGAAGAATTGTGTGCAAGAACCGAGATCAAGACCAATCGAGATCAGTTGATCAACTAAGAATTATGTGAGAAGAAAAACACTTTCTCAAGGGAGACAAATTGCTTTGTAATAGATTCAATTGCTCCAAGAATAGTCAATAAAATAGTCACATCAAGCAAGTAGTTTTTCCCTGTTGGGTTTCTAGAGAAAAATAAGTTTGTCAATTCGCATGATGTGTTTTTATTCTGTTGCTTGTAAGTTGCTGAGAGGCTTTGTATCTTGTTGAAAGTTAACTAGTTTCAATTTTTAGTTATTCATCTAAGTAATTGCAGAATTTCATGGAAATCTAACATGGTATCAGAGCAGAGATCAACATAAAGACCACACCAAATTGATTAGTTAATGAAGAGCGCAGATTAGTCAGGAAGAGGAAGAGCAAAGTTTGAAGAGCAGAGTTGAGCAAATAATTGAATATCCAAAGAATATGCTAGTGCTAGAGTTTGAAGAGCAGAGCAGTTCTTTGGATAACAATATGGCGTTCTTGGGACTAAGGTCAATCACAATTTAGAGGGAACCTCAAATTTCTGTTGATGGAAGGAGCGGATATCAGTGGTGTTGGAAGATGATGGGGTGATAGAGTTTGTGAAGCAACAAATAATGCCACCTACAGATACCCAATAGTTGGCTCAACATAACGAGAATGACACCAAGGCAAGGATGATCATTCTTGAAGGGATCAAAGACCATATTATCTCTCATCTCCTTGAGAAGAAGACAACATGTGAGATGTTTAAAACCATCTTAGATTTGTATTAGGGTTTCAGTGATGCTAGGAAGCTTGCTCTCAAGGAGAAGCTAAGAAGTATCTGGATGAGCAAAGGAGAGCCCATCATCATATATCTTACAAAGTTCACTCAGGTTCGGGATGAGCTAGGTGGTGTGGCCGAGACAATAGCAGAAAAAGACCTTATGAGTCTCGTGCTTCTGTGACTCCATAAGTCTTGGTATAGTTTCTAGGATGCAATAAGTGGCAGAGAGAATATTCTTAGTTGGGAAGGGTTATGGAGTGACTGCATTCAAGAAGAAATCTAGAGAGGAATGAGAGCTGGTAGAGAAGCTCTAGTAGAGGACGAGGAGAACTTTGCCCTAACAAGCAAAAGGTAGCAAAGCCAAGGGTAAGAAGGGCTAAGGAGAGATCGAGTCCAGTTAGAAGGGCGAGAAGAAGGAGGATTTGAGCAAGATCAAGTGCTTCCATTGCCGTGAGTTTGGACACTATGCCATTGATTGTCCTAATTGGAAGGAGTCCAATAAGGATCATGTAGCTGTATTAGCTGAGGTAGATGTGTTTTCTGCGCAATTCGATAAAGGTTTCTCATTGATAGCTTGCATGGCAACCTCAACAGACAAGTAGTGCATGGTATATTGATTTAGGAGATTGGGAATAAGAAGTATTTCAGTTACCTAAAGGACGAGGACATGTAGTTTCAGATTATGTTAGGAGATTGGCTTACGCGACTTGGGAAGTTGGTATTGTCAATTATGAGGAGTCATGTAGCTCTCTGCGTCTCAAAGATGTCTCCTATCTTCCAGGCTTGAAGAAGAATCTTGTTTTTGTTGCTACCCTAGAGGATAAGGGTTATTATGTCATCTTCAACAAACGTAAGACTTACCACATGCACTTAGCTTCTGGATGTAAGAAGCAGATAAGTGTGAGGTAGAAGAATCTATACTTGCTACAAGCTGAGACATGAACAACCTTGAGCAACAAGGCGGAAATTGTGCAAAGTAGAGACATGAGCATTGAGTTGAGTAGGGCTTTGAGGGAGAGTCCTTATAGCGAGAGTAGGTTAGAGCTCCCAAAAATGAATTTCAACCAATATCGCAGTTTGAGTCTCAACTAGTTGGCAAGTGGGCCGACTAGCAGGATCATGAGGAGAAGAGACTAGGGTAAGTGGAGGTAACCACTTAGTTAGAGACTCCCAATACGGGGAGAGTTTGAGCCAGGTGGGCAAACGAGTTGTTTGAGGGGGATCAGGAGAGAGTTGGACCTCCTAGTATCACATTCAAGTAGAGTAAGCAACCACAAAGTTACACAAGGTACATGAAACTTATGACTAAGGTGATAGACTTAGATCATAGGAGCATGTTGGCACTTATGATTGAGGTGATAGACTCAGATCATAGGAGCATGCTGGCACTTATGACTGAGGTGATAGACTCAGATCATACGAGCATGGTTGGAAGGAACAAGTCTTTAGATCAGATTTCATAGCATGAATGAGTGAAGTCTTCTAGTTCAGAGGGAGCAGTTGCAGCAGTAGATAACGTGGTCGTTTTGAAGACAAATCCAGGTGGATGAGGTTTTTCAGAAGTACCTCCTTGCTAAGAGGGAGTATTGAAATGTCGCGAGTAAGGTCTTTTGGCTTGTGCATTAGCTAGTGAAGACCTCGATGTGTACTTCTATCAATATGAGTGCAATCTCACGAGTTAGACTTCAGTTAGGATGGGTTATTTCCAGTTTAATGGAATAATCATCAAGCTAGCATGCATAGATTTGGAGCTTCAGTTAAAGAGGAGTCTTCATCAGTTTGACTGCATAACGAGGTGGTAGTTACAAGTTTAGTTTGAGCGAGTTAGCCTCCATAGTTGTTTGGAGAGAGAACGGGTTGAGAGCGCCAATGTTGATTGAAGAAAGGACGAGAAGAACTCTTAGTCAAGCTGTCTACACCATTTCTAACGGCTCCTAATACTCAAACCAAAGATGTCTAGCCCTTTACTTGCAAGAGGTCGTTAGACTTTGTACCCACATTCTTTAGTGTCCTCCTTAGTTGGATCTTGTTTAGAGGATTACCTCCTCCGTTATAGTGCTCCCATTACCGGGGGCTCCAAAGGACAGGTTCATGATAACATTGTTTCTAGCTCTAGATTAATGTGGACTATGTTGCGAAATCAATAGGGCTACAAAAGAGGAGATTTCTGTTAGACTTGGTAATTGCTTGTGATGTTCTTTTACTTTTCTTGATTATTATCTTCTTCTTTTCTTATTATTATGTTGTTCTTATCATCAAACAACTACCAAAGCATGAAGATCAATTTTACACAAGGACACAAGATGTAGGCTGCTGGACAGGGCCAAAACCTCTCCTCTTGAGAGGAAAACCCACAAAGCTCCTCTTCTTATAGATTCTTCAAATGACAAATTCGAAGACGTCTAGACCAAGACCAATACTCTTCCACAACTTTGACCCCAACATCAAAATTTCAGTGTCCATTGTAGGTTTGAAATTTTCGGCCTCCTGCAACTAGCTGTAGCTTCGTGCATGTGGGAGATTTAGAGCTTCTAAAGCTTCCTCCTTCCTTCACTTGGACAACCTCTTCTTCTATGCCTTATGAGAGATCAAAGTGACTAATCTTCTTCCAACTTCGACCCTTTACTTGGTACTTGAGAACTTGGGCCTTGATGCTGCAAAAACCCTAGATTGCCTTCACACGTGTGAGGGAGAGAGAGTACAAAAACCCAAAAACTTAGTCTTCTTTTTTCCTTCTTCGCTTGCTTTATTCTTCTTGTCGTTCACTTGAATGATGAGTGAATGAGTGAGTCCATAAGAGGTCGAATGCTCTCTTATATATAGGCTTCCAAGGGGGACGACATGTCCTAATTAGGTCAACTTCTTCTCTGCTAGGCCGACTTAGTCTCGGAGGGTTATTTTTGACATTTTGACTCAAATAATTCTTTTGACATGTTATAAAATGCCTAATGGGGTTTTTTACATATGACAATGACTCTTTGAGTTCTTGACTCAATGACGAAACTTAGAAGCACTCAATGGGTGCTTTGACCTAAAATAAAATGACATTGAGCATGAAACCCATGCTACAAAAAATATTAATAAGTTCTTTTTCATTTTACAATATACATGAATCAAGAGTACATATGAAGACCGAACCTAGTTACATGTTTCAACAAACTAGAGTGACCACTCCTCCTTGGAGACATTAATGATGTCACCAAATATATGCCTTACTAACAAGTAGATCAAATCACCTAGATATTGGTAGTGAGTTACATCGGCCAGGAAACCTTGTAGGAAAGGGTCCAAACCTCCCCCTAAGTCTTCTTTAGGGCATATTCCTATCTTAAGTTTTCTTCATTCGACCTTGGATGTTAGGGGAGGTAGATTTGGTGTATCATGATCCATCCCATGCATCTCTTCCATTTGCACATCTTCCCCTTGTTGTGACTGCACGTAATTGCATTCAAGGGTTTTCTGATGTTTTTGCATGTAGACTTCTAGATTCTACTTTACTTCACGTTCTTTATATAAGAAACTTCTTAGTACTCCTACATTGTGTTGACATCGTTGGACTAAATAGTTCGATTGGCCTACTTTTGTGGTCACTTGTTAGACATTAATATAATTATATTACCTTATCTTCTTTAGTAATATAGAGATTGTTAAATAAAAGTATGTATGAACATATGTATGTATAAAACAAATATAAATATATAAATATTTATATATACTTAGTATGAGCTTAATTAGATAAAATAAATATATATAATAATAATAATAATGATATTTAGTGCAGTATAATTAATAATTATGAAAGGACATATCCCAAAGTGCTTGACATGTGGCGCATTTATATGTATGTATTCTAGTTTACATTGTTTGGCGAAAATACCATAATCATTAGGGTACAAGGTGTTGAAATTTGAATGCAAGATGAATTTCTTTTCATGGTAATTACTTGTGATTGTTTATGTTTGTATTTTTTTATTTAGTTTTACTTCATTCATTAAATCACTGAGCAATTACACAAATACAATTTGCAAAAAGATATGCGACACAAGAAATTACGTTCTAAGCCAAGGCAAATCCCACAAGGGGAAAACCCGTCAAACCTTTCCTTATAGATCATTCATCAACAGGAGAAATCCAAGTCAAACAATCCAATAATCAAAGTGCCAAGTCAACCCTCCAACAAATTTGAACATGGGAGTATCATCACATAGAAGGTGCCATAAGAACCCCCAATTGTCATAGAGTTGTAGCCACAGGAACCTTGAACCGTCATAAAGATATAGTCTTAGGTAGCCACAAACTATCATGGAGATTTAGCCTTTAGGTAGCCTCGAATTGTCACAAATATCTAGCTTCTGGTAACCAGAATTGTCACGAAGATGTAGTCACAATAGTTGGGATTCATGAAAGATATGTTGCCATAGATAACTCACTTTATGTGCTTCGGACTTCATCCCATAGACCTGAAATTGCCTTCCTCAGAAAATTCCCGAATTGGATGCCAAATGGTGGAGGAACAAATGATGCTTACAAACATTAAATTCTTTTTCTTTTTATAAGGTCATGAAGAACATGCCCTTCAAATTTTTCGTTTGTCCAAAAATAAAGCATGAAGCACATGCTTGATAAGTACAATAATTATGAAGACCAAACTTAGTTACTATTTTAACACTAGAATAATACGCTTTTGAACACTACACTTTTGAAAAGTTCAACAACTTGCGTGAATTGAATTTGGGAGGGGAGGATAATAATCATTCCTCCCAAGCACCCAAGCTAGACCCGATGGATAACACATTAACTTCGGATCTATAGTGAACCTTTTTCTAGATTTAAAAAAAAACTCGAGAAAAGGTTTGTACCTCATGGGATTTGATTCCTCTCAATGCATGATAGATAGATTTGGAGTTACGATAGATCTTGTTTAAAACATTTCAATGGCATGTTGATCAGTATGACTTAGATGTGTAAATGCTTTTGTGCTAAACATGGAGTGGACATGTGGCATATATATATATACAGAGAGAGAGAGAGAGAGAGAGAGAGAGAGAGATCCATTATAACTCTAGATCTATAATGTGTCAAGAGGGATCGAGTCTCTAGGGTGAAGATCTTTTTATGTTAAAATTGGCAACTAGGGCCAAATTCCACCTTGGGACAACTCATTTGATTGAGATGATGATTGCATTAATTTTGTGTCCTAAGTGTCTTGTTCCGGGGGGTCTATGTGCCCTATGTCATACACTTGAATTTGCGCGTCTTGTGTGTCTCGTGTCCCCGTGTCAGGAGACTTAGGTTGGCAGAGTAAGTGCCTAAGGTTTGTAGCCATTGGACACGTAGGACCACATCCACTCTTGCAAGTGGTACGTTATAAAATGGGGGTTATAAATTGTAGTCTTGAACATGCAATTTAGCCTTATGGCATTTCCCTTGTCCTTCAATTTTATTTCCATCTGCTGTCATCACGTTCATATTAAGTATTGGATATGTGAAAATATTTAGTGTTTTTGCAAGATTTGTATCCACAAAATTGTGAGTGCTTCCTGTATTTATTTGAACCATTAAATTGTTCCTTTTGATATGCCCTTTTAACATTAAAGTCTGGGGATGGGTTATTCCTGTCATGGCTGATAGCAATACTTGCCGAAGATTTTCGTTGTCTGAATCCGGGGAAATTTGTTGAGAATCCTCAACTTCTTCTATGTTTGATTCTTCACAATCCGAATAATTTGTTGCTTCACATTTATATAAGTTCTTGGTATCATTTCCCCTTAAACATTTGTGTCTGGGGTCTCATTTTCTGCCAGAACGTTTGCATCAATGTTGCATTAATCGTTATCGGGATAATATCAGTGCGAGGAAAAAATCGGAATTATCGGGAAATAATCGGAAATAATCAAGAAATAATCGTTTGGTACAAAAATATTCATTTTTTTTCAATTTTTTTAATGTCTAAACCATCTACAACATAAAATAAATACATTGACACATAAATATGATAAAAGAACTAATATATAAGATGTTTAATATCATTTCTAGTGCTAAAATCACACATAACATTGAATCATGTATTGAATAGTAAGTCTTGACTCCTGAGTCCCAACTCAGCCTCAAAATATCAACAAAAAATATAATAATGTATCTCATCATGTCATAATGTCATATACAATAAAATGAAGAAAATAACTAAAGTCTAATCCTATTGATTTCCTCTGTCCCTCTTGCGAGAAAATGCCACAGCTTTCCCTTTCCCTCTAGATGTAGAAGATGTGCTGGTGGAGTTGGCAGTGGAGTTTGCTATGCTCTAGAAGCTGAAGAACTAGAAGTAGGAGCTATAGGAGGTAGATCATGTCCTCTACTGGTGATAGGGGTAGCCTGGGCAGGTTGTGTCACCTGGAAACATTACAATCTCCCAATCCTGAAATATCGAAAAACTGATAAGTCCGCTGGATTTTGAATGAAATCTAAAATTCTACTTTCTCCATATGAAATCCAATGAGGCCGGAACCACTCTCAAACATCCAGAGTCAAACATCTTGAGTCATTTCATGGTAATGTTAAAAATTTAAGTAAAATAAGGAGAATGTCACTTTTACTTTAAGAATTTAACATTACCATGCATATCAATACTAGGGCCTAGACTTGATCATTAAGCTGCCCCATTAAAAAATTATTTGTTTCTTTAAAAAAAAATTGCATTTCAAACATTTAGCATCCCTTAAAAAACCAAAAAAAGCATTATAAAACCTTGCTGCCGGAGACCCCCACGATTTTTTCAATAAAAATCGGCGAAAAAAAATATCGGCGATTTTTTCGTTTATTTATCGGCAAGGGGAAAAAATCGCGATTTTTTCATTTTATCGTGATGTTATCACGATTTTCACAACACTGGTTTGCATTTACTTTCTTTTATTCTTTGCATCTCCAGATTAGATTTTCCTCCTCTTAGATGTAGTGGAAGGTATTTTATTCTCTATGTTAAAAGTTCGGGAATCTTGTCTGGAATATACTCTTTCAACTTTTGGCAGTGGTATTTTTTCGAATTTCTTTTCTGTAGCTTTTGCTTTTCGTATCACATCTTCCATATATGTAACTTCATGGAGATTAAGTTCATTCTGGAGATATGGTTTAAGTCCAGTGATGTATGATTGAATAAGGTGTTTTTATGATAATTCGGGTACTTGTGTTTCTAATGTTTCCCATTCTTTAGTATATTCGTCCATCTTTGTTGTAGTCTAGTGAGTTCTGTGAAGAACTCTTCTTCCTTGATACCCTAGAATCACTTAAAGAAATTGTCTTTGAATTTATTCCAACTAGTTACATATGCTGACTTCTTCTACTACATGAACCAGTCATATGCTGTGCCTTCAAGCTGCATGGATGCATGCTTGATTTTTTGATTGTCATTGTCAGTTTTGTAAATCTCAAAATACTTCTGCCTTATTGAACCATGCTACAACATGTTTCTCATTATTGTCAAATTTCGACAACTCGAGCTTTGCTCTTCGTTGGTATGTGACAATCGGTTGATTATATGAGGGAATTTGGTTTGAAATTATCGTATTTTGAAGATTCAATATACTGTTTTGTAGATCTGGTATGGTAGATGAATGCGTTGATTCGAGAATGTGATGTGAATTTGATGGATTTGACATATTCAAAGAGTCTTGTTGTTGAGCCGCTGTGTTTTTCTTTGATTGAAGGATATGGCCCAACATGCTCATCACTTGATTGTGATTATTATGATCAACCAAGTTTCGTAGGTGTGCACAGTTCTTCTGAATGCACTATAATTTTGCTTGAGCTGATTATATAAACTCTTGTGTTTTTCTTGTAGCTTCAGAAGTTTCTCTTCAGTCTGCCTGAATCTCTTAAAATCACCACCCTCTGGTTTTGAACCTGTGACGTCTTAGGAGGAAACACATGCTCTTAACCATTAGGCCCACTCATCTGAGGACTTGAGTAAGATCCTGTAGTCCATTTTGAGGATCCCGCTTTATCTTGTAGTCCATTCTGAGGATCCCGCTTTTGTAGCAGTGACAATATTGATGATTGATCATGTTGGTCAGTGATATGTACAAGGCCAGTGGCTTTTAACATTCATGCATGTTGCTTTTTTGTACACTAGATTTAGAGCCTCGTTGATTATGTATTTTATTTCAGATATTTATTGTGCTCATCCCGTCTTGATATATCCACCCTTCGATTTCAAGCTGTGTGAGTTTTAAAACATTATGTATCCTTATATTCTCATTTTGTTTATTAAGGAGAGAAACAGTTCAGATTCTAAAATTGTCTAATTGGATGATGCACTGTATATTTGTGATTAGAGTTAGTACTAAGCTGGTTAATATTTTATCGAATACTTGTGGGTTGTCTTTTGAATAATTACTAATATTCATTTTGTTAATATGTTTACTATATTTGTGGTCCCTATGCTATTCACTGAATTCTGGGTGATCTTTTACCTGTGGACTGCTGTACACCCATTTCCTTTTTACAACAAACCTTGGTGAAACATAACGTAAAAAAGCAAATGAATCTGACGTCAGTGTTTCTGACTCTGCAAAATGGTTTGCAGGTTTGTTGCGACTGCTCGTCAATTAGCAAAAACATTGGAGGTGCCCTTGGTGAATGATCTTGGGTATACAAAAAGATATGTTCGATGCCTTCAGGTGATTTATGTTCACATTTTGTTTACTGCTAGAGATATTCTTGCGCATGTGTTGGTTTTGATGCAAATAAAGCTGTATTATACAGACTCTTTGGGAAAAATAAAGCACTGGATTTTGATTTAATAACATCTGTACTGATTTAGAACTGTCTTCTGATTCAGATATCAGAGGTAGTGAACAGCATGAAGGATCTAATTGATTTTAGCAGAGAAAATAAAACTGGGCCCATTGGTATGTTTTACCATTACTTTTTCTATTATTTGGAACGTATTTTGGGTTGATTCTCTCATTTGTTTGATATGTTTTAGATTAATATGATGTTTGTAATTTCTAGAGTACAAGGCTATAGTGTTCCATGTTCTTTCATTGATGTTTTTTCAATGCTGTTTTGGAAATTTGGAAGAGTTGATAGCAAATAATTGGAATTTCTGAGTGTAACTAAAATAACAAGTGGCAGTCAATTTTCTATATTACTGTTTTCAGGAATCAGCTTTTAATAAGTTATGAAATGAGATGTGTCACATTCTGGTCCATGCCTTTTATCTAGGCTTGGGTCAGTAGAAGAAGCAACAGGAATAAGCCCTTATTTAATAAACACACATTTATTTAGAGTAGAAGTTATTCCCGTTGAAGATTCAGATATTGTAAATTTTTCTTTAGAATGACAAGTAGCTATAGGTATGTCAACTCAACGAAAAAGAGTCTTAGATGTGAATTTTAAAGGTTTTTACATTCAAGGCAAATGTATAAGTTGGGGCAAGACTGTTAATCACATTAGTGCCCATTAGAACATGAGAGAGTCTATTGTTGAAATGTGTAACTAGGTTCAGTCTTATAAATATGAAATGTACTTTTGATTGGCAAGCATAGGTCCTACAAGCATGAAGGGTATATTTGTTGGCTACAATAACACCTCAAAGGCATATAGGATCTACATAAAGGAAGAACACTAAAGAGAAGTATGTGATCTTTGATAAAATTATTGCATTCAAGAAATCAAAGGACCTCCTGATGGACTCTGATGATGAACTTCCAATATTTGAAGAAGAATGCACTAGGGAGGAAGATAATTCAAATCATAAAGAAGATTGTCCCAGTGAACCTGTGCAACAAGTGATTATATCTGAAAGCAGAGAGAGGCCTAATTGTTTGAAGTCTACGCCTCTAAATGCAAAAGGACATGGAGCAGCCAAGGCACATTCAGGGAAAGTAAGAATCCCAAAAGATATTCAGGGTATGCAACCTATATAACGAAGTTAATAGAAGCAAAGCCATCCACCTTTGAAGAGGCTTTCAAACATCAATAATGGAAAGATACCATGAATGAATAATATCAATCAATAATAAAGAATGGAGTTTGGGAGATCGTAGTTAGGCCTGAAGACAAAGTTATGGTAACTTCCAAGTGGCTTTACAAGATTAAACATGCAATAGATGGAAATATTGATAAATATAAGGCATGATTTGTGGCTAGGGGCTTCTCCCAACAAGAAGACATCGATTATGAAGAGACATTTGCACGTACAACAAGGTATACAACTATACGTTCATTAGTCTCTTTGGCAACATCGATAGGATGGAACATCCATCAAAATGGATGTCAAGACAACATTCCTGAATGGTACTATCGATGAAGAAGTCTATATAAAAAAACCCTTGGGATTTGAAGTAAAAGATAGAGAGACTTATGTCTGCAGGTTGAAGAAGGAACTTTATGGCCTTAGGCAAGCACCAAGGGCATGGTATGCAAGGATGGATACACACCTATAAAGATTGGGTTTCTCAGAGAGTTCTACTGATTTGAATCTCTATATCAAGGTTATGAAGGATGAGCCCATAATCATTCTTATATATGTGAATGATATTCTCATGACAGTTGTATAAGGTTGTATTTAAGATTGAGAAATACAACTGGTAGCATAATTCGATATGAAGGATCTAGGGCTGATGCACTATTGTTTGGTAAGGACTTGATGAAATTTATCTAGGTCAAGGAAAGTATGTGATTGAGATGCTAAAAAGGTTTGCCATGATGGATTGCAAACCTATGACAACCCCTATGTTTGCAAACTTAAAGAGGCTAAGAAGTTCCGAATCAAGCCCTGCGGATCCGACAGAGTATAGATAATTGGTTGGCTCACTGATGTATTCGGTAAATACTTGACCAAACATTTGTTTTGTAGTGAATATTCTCAATCAGATCCATTTGGAGCCCAAGCTGTGATCATTTGATAACAACGAAGCATATACTGAGATATCTGCAAGGAACAATCCACTACTGCTTGAAGTATGATAAAAGGAATTATGCCCACTTGATTGGATATACAGATTCCGACTGGGGAGGCAGTGATCTTGGATGGGAGAAGCACTACTGCATCATGGATGAGTAGAAAGAAACAATTGGTTGCTTTGAGTAGTGCTGAGCATTGGAACATGTGAAGCAAAGAAGCTGTCTGGTTGAGGAAGCTGCTATTCGACCCGTTTGAAGGATCGTTGGACCCTATGGTGATACATTGTGACAACACTTGCTGTATAAGGTTTTGCGAAGACTCAGTGTTCCATAGAAAGATAAAGCACATAAATAACAAGTACTACTACATACGAAAGTTGGTGCAAGATGTAGTGTTGCAACTACAGTATATCTCCACTGATGAATAGGTAGCTGACATCTTGACAAAATCTCTCCCTAATTAGAAGCTTGTGTATTTGAGAGACAAGCTTGCATTGGTTGATATATCCTCCCTAGTTGAGAGGGAGAGATAGACACATCATTCTTGTCTTCACTTCGTGAGGAAAGATTGGAGAATTGAGTAAGCATTGTTGTAAAATGTAACTAGGTTCGATCTTCATAATGACATGTAATTATGATCTTTGTAAATGATGAAAATAGAGAATAAAATTAATTTTGTAATGCCTTGCTTCATGGGTTTCATGAGCAAGAGATTTTATTTGTTAGTGGCTCCCATTGAGAGCCTTAGGATTTATCATTGAGTCAAAGAGTCAATGTTATGTATGAAGAGCTCTTCTTGATCATGTGTCAATTTTATATGAGTCTTTATAACCCTCCAACGATAAGCACAAAGTCCTCTCTTTATGTCGGCTTCAAAATAAGGTGACAAATTCATGTCTCCTTCTCAATTAAGGAGACACACCCATTCGAATGCTCATGTCGGCTTAATTATATAGACGAATTACTACATATATGAGGCTAGGCTCTTCACATTAGCATTGTAAAAGACTTTAGATATCTCTGAGATTTCGTAGAACGATTACAAAGTTCAGTTGTGAGAAAAGGAGCTTCATCGAAGGCACATGATTGGGTAGGGAACTCAAATCCCTCTCAAGTTCAGGGCATAATGACAGCGGAGGAGAGAATGGTCTCTCTATAGGCCACAGTTCGGTGTTTTGAAATAGTCACATTACCGTATCATAAGGACCTATAGTTCGGTATTATACCACAATGATTTGGTATATCTCACAACAGAGAAGAATTCAGTGCCTCCCAGGAAGAAGAATTCGGTTCTACTGTTGAAGGAGAGGTTCATTACAGTGACCTCAGTTTTGATGAAACTACATGTTTACAATGATCTCATATGATGCAAGAACTAAAGTAGAAGGAATCGAGAAAGAGGAATGAAACCATGGAAGAGGACTTGTGTCTTGGTCTTGGAGAGGCTACTAGGTCAAGGGTATTGGTCTTGGTATTCGTCAATTTGAATCTCTCTAAGAAGAATTTGTGTGGGTTTTCCTCTTGGGATGGAGAGGTTTTGGCCGTGGCTCATAGGAAACATGTTGTGTCTCTTGTCTATTTATCTTCATGCATTTGTTACTGTTTGATGAAGAAGAACACGAATAATCTAACAAGAAGAAGATCCTAATTTAAAGAAGTAAAAAGCGTTAACATGCAGTCACTAATAGAAGAGAAATCACCTATAATGCTAATGCCCTAGATTTCTCAACAAGCTCCTCGTTACTGATACTTTTTGAGGATGAGGTAGGGCATTCAAGATAAGAGTAATTGAAGAGGGGGCATTCAAGATAAGAGTAATCGAAGAGGAAATCCTTGAGGACGTGTTATTCCAAGATAGGAATTGTCCTAAAAGGACACACCTTGTGAACACCTCGGTGGGGTATGTGCCTTTAGAGACAATGATGATGGTGTTTATCAGTCATTGGTCTCGCCAACATTGTGCTATGATCTTGTGGATAGATAGAGTTGTTAGTCAAGGCCTTGCTATGTGACAATGCTGGTAGATATGATGCAAAGAGATAAGTTGAAATGATGGATTACCAATCTGACTCTTCTTATGAGATCTCTTCAGTTTGAGAATGTCCATGTACCATTATGAATACCTCCCTAGTTAAGAGAGTGTTGAAATGTGTGACTAGGTTTGGTCTTCATAAATATGAAATGTACTTTTGGTTCTTGTATATTGTAAAAAGAAAGAAAATTTATTATTGCTATTTTTGTAGCATGGGTTTCATGCTGAAGGTCTGTTATTTAAAGGTCAAGCACCCATTGGATGCTTCCTAAGGTCAAGAAGTCAAAATAGTCATTGTCATATGAAGAAGACCCCATCGGGCACATTGTAACTTGTAAAAAGAATTATATTTGTATTTAAAATTGTCAAACTACCCTCCAAGACCAAGTCGGCCTTACAGTTAAGAAGTCGACTTAAATTAGGGCATGTCGTTCTCCTTGGAAGCCTATATATAGGAGGGAACTTGACCTCCTATGGACACTCACTCTTCTTCTCCTCATCCAAGTGAAGGAGAAACAAAGCAAGGTTAGCGAAGAAGAAGGACAAGTGTGTAGGTTATCTAGGTTTCGGTTTTGATGCTGCAAGTTTGAAATTAAGGAAATTGCAGAAAGAAGGTTTATTAGGTCACCTACAAGCCCTAGAAGACGAAGGAACCCAAGCGAAGGTCAAAGGAAGTCTTGGAAGCCTTGAAACTACTCACATGTGTGGAAGCAGTACTTGTTGCAGACGTAAAAAATTTCAAACTTGTAGTGGAGGCTGAAATTTTGTAGCTTAGGGTCGATGTTGTACAACAGAAAGAGATTTGACTTGGATAGAGGAAGCACGTCATCAAGAAGGTTTTGACTTGATCTTGGTCTAGAGGTCTTGGAATTCGTCA
The DNA here is from genome assembly GCA_000404065.3 of Pinus taeda. Classification (NCBI taxonomy): domain Eukaryota; kingdom Viridiplantae; phylum Streptophyta; class Pinopsida; order Pinales; family Pinaceae; genus Pinus; species Pinus taeda. Next base: position 41,409 of record APFE030023229.1, on the reverse strand, counting down.
TTTGAAGAATCTATAAGAAGAGGAGATTTGCGGGTTTTCCTCTCAAGTGGAGAGGTTTTGGCCCTGGCTTGCGGCGTATATCTCGTGTTCTTGTGATTTATTGATCTTGTTGTTTTGGTAGCTGTTTTATGATAAAACAACATAATAATAAGAGAAGCTAATAATCAAGAAAATAAAAAATACATCACAAGCAGTTATCAAGCTGAAGAGAAAAATTTAGTTGCAACCCTTTAGATTTGTTAACATCTCTTTTGGTAGAAGCACATTAAAAGTTGTAGATGGCCTTTTATAAGGCATCATTACAAGAAGGAAAGTTAAAGGTGGGTTATGTACACATATATGTTCAAGGATTCCCACAACTATCTAAGAAGTGAGTCATATGTCAAAGAATGGAGACACTGAGTTATAAGGATTAAATGCCGCTAGAGTCTAAAACTCATTCTTTTATAGATGCCATTATAAAAATGGCTAATCAACTTTATTAGGCCATTCCTATTCTAAAAAAATTTAGAGACATTTTCACACCACCAAATTTCTTGTCCAAGAGGGAAAAAGTTGATATGATGAACATTACACAATTCATGCATTTGTTTGGATCTGGGTGGAGGAGCTGGCCCCATGGACCCACATGCGTTTATCCTCATTAGCATGTGGTATCATTATCACTTGGCAAGCCAGTGCCTTCTGCCCTAACCTTTAGGACTGGGTTGATAGCAGGCCCCATGGACCCACATGCTCATGGTGCAGCTTGTGGAATCATCTGGCGTGGCAAACCTGCTTCCAACCCTAACCATGATGGACACCCTCAATAGCTGAGAGTAATGTCTGTCCCATCTACCATAATATCATTAGAGCGTTTGATTATCTTCCTTTCATCTCTGTGACCAAGTTAAGCATCTTCATGGTGATAAAAATTATGCTTTATGAATGGATGGTTTTTCACCTTTGAGGAAATGGTTTTGTTGAAGAATTTAAAAAAGATTACCAATAGGCTTGGCATAAAAAATGTGTTGTTGATTGAGATGACCAGGATGGAGGAGTCCCTAATGTACTTTCATAAGACAACTTCTAGGAGCTCCAAGATACACAATCCTAATGAACTAATAAATAGTGAGGAAGTTACTGTTCCAATTGAATGAATTGCTTCATCCCTAGCATTCTTGTGATGACATAATGAAATTATAGGCATTTACAAGAAATAATACAACATCTAATTCGACGAGACACTCTAAGCTATTTGACATATGCCATGAAGATGTTGATAGAGCTATGTCGAAAGTTTTGTTGTGATTGGCTTATCAAATCAATAGAGTTCATTGTTAGGGATCAAACGTTCCAAATTTAGGAAACTGCAAGTGCTCTGGTTAGAATCTTACGTAATGGAAGAACACTGAGCAAATGGTGCATTCAAGTTGAAAACACTCCAAGGTTCTATGACAAAAGGATTAGTTGATAACAATTGATTGAATTTTTTTTATATTGCATCGTTAAAAGAGGCAATTTCTACATACTAGGAGTTTTTTTAACTTGGATGGCAATTGTTGGATTTTCATAGCCTCCCTTTACTAATATAAAAGATTGAGAAGATGTTCTTTTATCTAAGTATTATTAAATTAATTTACTTCTTTTATCTAGGTAATGATGAAATTAATTTAAAATGATAGTTGATTGGTTTGAAGAATTCTGCTAGAGTGAAAATGTCGTCAAAGAAAATTTGTGACCAAGATAGAGACATTGACTCAAGTCAAGTTATTGAAATTGGTTGAGATTAGCAAATTCAAATTAAGTTGAAATCCAAACCAATTCAGAAGTTTGGAAGTTGATTTTGACAAATAATAGAATCAATTGCTTAAAGGTCACATCAATCCAAGCTAACACGAAAGATGTATGAATTAGTAGTGGTAAAACAAGGAGAAAGTAGATCAATCAATGAATGGGTGAAACTCTATAAACAAAGGGAGAACAAATTTTTGAAGTGTTAGACATTGGAAAGCTACAAAGTGATAATGCAACCAAGTCCGGAGGGAGTGCAAATCTTTCCGTTGAATTCTTAGACGAGTTGGTGAATACTTGCAAGAGTCATAGAGTTGCTAAATAATTGATAACAAAAGAAGTTTTTTTATATGAAATAGTAAGAAATCATCAATGCTAAATTTAATGAGCCAATTTTTTTTTTGGTGTAAGCTAGGCAAGAAATTTGTATTAGATCATATCAAAATGAGCAATATGAGATAATTCTTGTATGTTTAATGGCCTACTAGAAGGCAAATGATACAAGAAGCATAGCTACTGAAATTGATAAAGAAACCTATTATATGGTACCTACTGAACATTATAATCAATCTTACAGGCATGAGAGCTATTCTAACATCATTTAGCATCAGAATAACAAAAATAAGTATTTTGTCAGCTGCCATCATCTATAGCTTATTTAGTGGGGGGGTCCACCAATATCTTGCCCAATATTGTTTCTAGTTGCTAGTAGATGTCCATTATTTGCATGTATCTAGTATTTCTGGATCTTGTGCTGCTTGTGTCTGGCACCCAATTGCAAATTAGCTCTTGGACTTCTTCGTTGGCAATGAATCCACGTTTAATTCTTGCTTCTATATAGAAATTCCTTGAAATCCTACAACTACTTGAATGAACAAATTTGAAACTAATTTCATTGCACTAGGAGACATGATTTCTCTACGATAAATAAACAACAGAATAGAAACTAAGATAAAGAAACACAGTGACACACAATAACACAATATTTTTCTAGGGAGCCCAATTGGGAAACCCTCTACTAGTTGTAGAATTTTGTTGACATAAATCGAGCAAATAGAATTCTTTACAAGGCAAACTGGTTCAACAGAAAACAAGGCTACTCTTTGCTAATACTTCGCTCTAAACTTCCATGCAAGCACTTGACCCATCCCTTATTTCCTTGTGTAGCTTCTGCGCCTATCTTCCAACGTTATAAATTTTCTATTTCCTAGTGTCGGACATGTTGTTTTTTGGTAGCATTGGATGTGCTCTAGCCTTGAAATTTAGAGGAGAGGCTAAGAAGGCACATGAGATCTCCAAGACCTAGAAATCATTTTCAGAAATTCCACTCGGATGAGGAGTTATTAAAATAGTTAATATTTTTAACGGGTTCCTAAGTCTAAACTTAGGAAAACAAAAATATTAATGGGTATTAATAAAGATAAGGGTGAGAAGCTTCTAAGGGACGAGGATCAAGTCTGTTTTAATATTAGCCGTTGATTAGAGACTTAATCTTGATTGTTGATTCATCAATAGGAAAAGTATAAGAGAAGACTTGAGGATCATTTGGAGACACACTGACAAATACTCAATATCTCTAGGAAAATAGATTCTCAAGTAAAGGAGATCGATTTCAGAGGGAGAGTTACAGGGTGGAGGAAGAGGAGGCATTAGTAGCAGGCAGTGACTGAGGAGGAGGTGACATAGGGATAGTGGGAGACAATGCAGAGAGAGATGCAGTCGAGAGGAGAGACACAACCCTCACGCATGCTGACGCAAAGGGATGCATAGCCACTCAGAGCCACACTAAGCCACACAGAGGTGACACAAAAGTGGGAGTAGGGTCTCCAAAGTGTTTGAATGTTTGAAAGGGAAAGTCTCAGGTGTTTTCTTTCAGTTTCTTTGTAAAATCATTCCTTGTAAAAACAATTGTTGCTGAAGATTAATAAAGCCCTCATCTGCTGCATCCGTTTTCCTACATTGGGTTTTTCCGAGGACAATTGTCCAAAAACCACTGTGTTGATGTGATTGGTTCTTGTGCATGTATTTTTCTTTGGGTAATTGTGTGATAACTGCAATAGAATTTATTTTAATTTTTTCGCTGAAGGGATTTCATAAATAACTTATTGTGAATAATAAGTAGGTGAAATAAATTAGTTGTTGCAGTAGAATTTCAGTTTAGAAATTTTCACATGGTATCAGAGCAAAGATCCGACAACACGAGAGGAAAATCAACTATGGGTCAAGAGCATGATCTAGAGGCATCCACTCAAGGGGACTAGCGCAGATTTTCAGAAGAATGCACAAGGGACATGAATTATGATTATTCTATGTTAGCTTACAGATTGGAAGATGAAGTCGCTTGCTTGGCAAGCTCTGTCGCCTGTGAGGTTTGGTATATAGACAGTGGAGCTTCCTGTCATATGACAAGAATCTGAGAATGTTTTTCAGATTATCACGAAGAAGGAATGAATTTTCAGATCACCATGGGAAATAAGGTAAAGTGTACTCTAGTAGGAAGAGGCACTGTGGTCTTTCAAATCGAAGCAAGAGAGCAGCTTTGAGCAACCAATGTGTTGCATGTGCTAGGATTGGGGATGAACTTACTCTTCGTATCTCAACTTTAAAATAAGGGCTATGACTTTTCCTTTATTAAGGAGAAAGTATATGTCAAACACCCGAGTTGGAAAAAGAAGGCCCAAATTGGAATCAGAGGTAACAGGTTGTATAGGTTGCAACTAGAATCCCCAATGGCACTGATAGGCAATAAAATGGAGACAAAGATTTGAATGAACTATGGCACAGGAGGATGGGACACTTACACCATGGGCCTCTGAGAATTCTCAGGAAAACAATATCAGGAGTTCCAGAACTAAGTACCGAATGAAATGATGTATGCAAAGGGTGTGCTCTGGGCAAGTATGCTAAAACAACGTTTTCTTGAAGTAACAATAGGGTTAAGAGTGTGCTAGGATTGATACACTCAGATATCTGCGGTCCGATGTCCACAAAAGCTCTTAATGGTACCAAATACTTTGTCACCTTCATTGATGACCATTCCAGAAAGACATGGATCTACTTTTTCAAAACCGAGGATGAGGTTTTTGGTAGATTCAAAGAGTCCAAGGTTCTACTGGAGAATCTGACAGGAAAGAAGATAAAAGTGGAGAGTGTTGAAAATGATTTCACTGGTTTTTGCGCTAAGGAAGGCATCACAAGGGAGTGGACATCCTGCTTACAATCCAAAGTAGAATGGACATCTGCTTACAATCCAAAGTAGAAAGGAAAAACAAGATTATTGTGGAGCAGCTAAGGAAATGTTGTATGATCAAGATATGCCTAAATTTCTGTTGGCAGATGCATGTAGCACGACAGTTTATGCCCAGAATATGACTCCACATAGGGCATTGGGCAAAATCACTCCGGAGAGGGTCTTCACAGGGAAGACACATGAAGTCAGTCATTTCAGGATATTTGGGAGTTTAGCGTATTGCCGTATACCCAAGAAAAGAGAGAAATTAGATCAAATTGCTGAGAAAGGATATCTTGTGGGATATAGCGAGAATGCTAAGGCATATAGAGTCTATCTTCTAGGGAAGTAGGAAGGTAGTAGTTTGGTGGGATGTAAAGTTCATGGAGGATAGAGCTTTCAAGAAATCTTGAGAAATGCCTTTCGGGGAGCAATCAAAAGACGAGCCGTTGGTCAAACCACTTCAACCAACATAAACTAGTATCAGAAATTCTCTTGGAGACAAAGCTTCAGAAAAGGAGGAATATCAAGAAGAGGAAGAGCTAATCAAACTCCCTTGCAAAGTCCTCCTTGCAATGCTGGATCAAGCTGTCTGCTCCAATCAATATAAGGTTGTCAACATCGAGCACTAGAATGAGCGGAAGCACTCCAACCATGATGTAGTACAAGTTGACATTTCCCTCACTCTTAGTGAAGCCCAATCCTTGAAGGTAGTTGTCAATACGAGTGTACCATGCTCTTGGAGCCTGCTTGAGCCCATAAATAGCTCTCTTCAGCTTGCACGCATGTGTCTCTGATAAACTGCTCAAACCCCTCCGATGGCTCCATATAAATCTCCTCCTCAGCCAGTTCATTGAGGAATGATGTCTTCACATCCATTTGGTGGATCTTCCACGCCATTTGTTCTGCAAGTGCCAGACTAGTCCTGATGGATGAATATCATGCTATTGGGGCAAATGTCTCATCATAGTCTATGCCCTCAATATGTGAGAAGCCCTTGGCCACAAACTTGGCCTTGTACTTCTCCACACTCCCCTCTGCTCCATTCTTCACGTTGTACACCTAGCATGAGCTTGCTATTGATTTTTCCTCAAGTCGTGGTACAATCTCCCAGATATCATTTTTCATGATGGAGGAATATTCCTCCAGCATGGCATCTTGCCAAACTTGTTGAGAAGTTGCCTCCTTATATCTAGAAGGTTTAGTGCTCATCGCCCCTGTCATTAGTGCCATATATCCTGTGTACCTTTGTGGCTGCTTGCTTTGCTTGAACATGGTGCTAGGAGCTTCAACTTCCTCTTGACCCTCCTGAATCAACTTCTTGGTCCACTTGGCTTTCTTCCTCCCTGTGCTAGGAGTCTCTACTTGAATAACTCTTTGCTCTTGTCTTGGTCTCTTCTCCTCATCATCCTGTTAGAAAATTAGAAATCCAAAAAGATTTTCTTATCTTGATAATTACTTGTGATTTCTTTGCAATTTTATTAACTTATTTTATTTTTTTATCATCAAGCAACTATCAAAACATAAATGCATGAAGATCAAAACAACAAGGAGACAGGATGTAGGCTCTCATCCAGGGCAAAACCCCTCTTCTAGGGGAATACCCAAATATTCTATTCTCTTCCTTTAGAACCAAATCAAATGAGACAACCAAGACCCTTTGACAAAGACCTCCTCTAACCACCAAGTCATCCTCCCAAGAAAATAGTTCTGCACCTCCGTCTTGTTCTGCACCTTTGGCCTGTTACCTCAGTTTTGCACCTTCGACTTCTTCTCTTAGTTCTGTATTTTCGACATGTGCCCTCAGTTTTGTACCTTCGACTTGTTTTGAACCTTCGACCTGTTCTATACCTTCAGCCTGTTCTGCACCTTTGGCTTAGTTCTGTACCTTCGCTAGAAACTTCAGATGTGATGATCAAATTCTAGTCTCTTGGTTGAATACTCTTTTTTTTGCCTTCTACAAATACATATGAATTACATCATCCCATGAGCTAGACAATAATTATGAAGAACGATACTAGTTACATTTTCAACACATCCTGTTGTGGATCATGATGTGTGAGCCACTTGCCACTTGTCTAAGGCTCCTCATTAGGAGCTAGTAGCTCCTCCATCTTAGGTACTCTAACTTGCTCTCGCTCTAAGGACTATATCAGAGCTCTAGACTCCTCAAACCTCACATCTCGCCTGAGAACCATCTTCTTGAGTCCTGGTAGATACACCCTATATGCTTGAGCTATCTCACTATATCCCACGAAATACCCTTTTCTGCTGTGAGCTCTAGCTTTTTCCTGCTATCTTTGGATACATGGCAGTAAACTTTTGTGCCAAAGATACGAAAGTGTAAAACATCAAACTTCTTGATTGTGAAAGCCTCCTCCGGTGTAACTCGACCAAGAACCCTGTGTGGACTCCTGTTCTACAGAGATACTACAGTGTTGGATGCCTCTGCCCACAAGAACATAAGCAACCCATGATCATGCAACATGGCCTTGGCCGCTCCAACAATAATGAGGTTCTTGAAGGCATTGGAGACATATTCCACCATTGTCACTCTTCATTGCCTTGATCTTCTTCTTGGTTTGGTTTTCTACCAAGGTCGTAAACTCCATGAACTTGGTTAAGACCTCATCTTTCTTCTTCATAAAAAAATATCCAAGTTTTTCGAGAATAATCATTAACAAAATTAACATAATTCTTGTATTATAAGAGACGGATAAGAAAAAGGCTCACATACATTTGAATGCAACAACTCCAAAATCTCTTTGGCTCTCTTGTCTCGGCCCTAAAAGTAAGACTTTACATATTTGCCAATTCTGCACCCCTTGCACACATCATGCTGGTAAATCTATGGCTATTGGTTGAAGAATCTTTAGTGCACCATGATGTAAGTGTCCCATGCGCCTGTGCCATAGTTCTCCAACATCTCTACTCTGCTCACCAACTGCCTTGTTGGTCAAGGTTGCACATGTCTCAACCTGCAACTGTAAAGGTTCTTCACCCTCACGCCTATTTGCTTCATTGCTTTAGAAGCTGAGTGCTTGAGGTACAAGTTACCTTTGCTGAAGATGACATCATATCCCTTGTCCTCAAGGGTAGCTACTGAAACAAGGTTATTCTTTAGTCCTGGAACATAGAGGACATCTCTGAGATGGAGAGGGCTCCCATAATTCCTCTCAAAGTTGACAATACCAACTCCACTAGATGTGTACTCGCCATCATCTCCTAGCTCGATTTGACGCTGCATGTTCTTCTCCTCAAGCTGGCTGAAATCCTTGTTCGTCTTGGAAATCATACCAAGACCTGTGAAGTCTTGGTAAAGAAAAACCCACAAGGCCCTTCTCAAGTACAGTGACACTAACACCACCTAGCTCAACTCGAACCTGAGTGAACTTCGTAAGATATGTGGCAATGGTCTCTCCTTGTCTTATCCAGATACTCCTTAGATTCTCCTTTAGAGCAAGCTTCCTGGGATCATTGATACTCTAATATAGATCTAAGATAGTTTTGAACATCTCAAAGCTGTCTTCTTCTCATGGATATGAGGAACTATATGATCTTTGATCCCCTTCTAGAATAATTCTCTTAGCCTTGATATCATTCTTAGTATGTTGGGTCAACTGTTGGGGATCTTGTGTTGGTGGTATAACGTTCTTAACGAACTCTACCAGGAGATGAAGTTAGAGGCTCCCTCCAAATATTGGTTTGATCTCAATCCTTGGAACATCATCCTGCTTACTGAAAAATCTCTTCTTCACAATCTAGTGCTAGCCTTCTTGACTTATCTGTGTTGGTCACAAACTATTCTCAGTATTGCTCTTTAGACTGATCTCTGCTTTTGATATCATGGAGAAATTTCTTGAAATCTTGCAACTGCTTGAATGAACAAATCTGAAACTAATTTCGTTGCACGAAAACACATGATTTCTCTATGAAAGATAAGCAGCAGAATAGAAACATAGATAAAGAAACACAATTATACACAATAACACTATTTTTCTAGGGAATCCAACCTATAAAACCCTCTGCTAGGTGTAGAATTTTATTGACAGAAATTGAGCAAATATAATTCTTTACAAGGCAAATTGTTTTAACAGAAAACAAGGTTGTTCTCTTTGCTAATACTTAGCTCAAAACCTCCCTGCAAGAACTTGAGCCAACCCCTCTTTCCTTTTTTGCTCTTATCTTCTAGTGTTGGAAATCTCCTATTTCCTAGTGCTGGACATATCCCTATTATTTAGGAATTAACTCCTATATCATAGCACACTTTTGAAAGGAAAATTATCTAATCTGTGTGTTGAAGAATCTAGGGCAAGCATAGTTAAGATTATTCTGCGATACATGATAACAATTTGTGAAGTATTAATGCAATCTTTATCTTAGCTTGATGTTTATTTCATTATTAGCATGTGTAATTTAACTTCATCAAACTGCTATAAAAAACAAAAGAGACAAGAGCACCAATGTTTGGCTTTCTGCCAGGGCCAAAACCGGTCCTTCTTGGAGAGGAAAACCCATGCATAAATTCTTCTTATAGAGATTCCATTGACGAATACCAAGACCATGACCCTTGACATATTCTGCCTCCAAGACATTAATCCTCTTTCTTACCATTGCTGAGATCATCATCATCACTGCTGCGTACACCGATGTCATCATAGTATTACTGTTGCAGCTTATTTGAGATCATACTCATTGCTTCTTCATTGAGACCATAGTCGCTATGCATGCATAGAAGTCATCATTGCTGCACAATAGAACTCTTCACAACAGTATTATCGAGATCTAATTGCTACATCAACTTTTCCTTGAACTTGTGCATGCTAAAGAAGGACTGACTGAGGTCTTTCTTGACTAAGGCACAATTCAAGGAGGCCTTTCTTGCTACTATTTTCAACACCCTATGAACATCCTTAATTTTTCTTTGGATTGCTGGGGGGTAGCTTGAATAGATATGTGCTAAATGCTACAATGTTGTAATAGGACCATTGTTGTTAGAAAAACCTCTTTTCCCATGGGAGTCTCTTCCTTGAGGCATGGTGATCCTCTAGTGAAAAGTGATGGGTACTGTGAGAAAAGAATGAGGTTTACAGACAACACTTCAAATGACCTAACTAAATAGTGTGCGACAAGCTAACACAAGATTTTAGATCACATAAATTGATTTTAAATCTCAACGCATAGACTACCCACCACATGGTCAGAACCAACACTTGCTTTCAAGCAAGGATAAGAGAATTAAAGATAGAAGAGACAAAGAAAATGAGTGAAAAAAGCGATCAGGGATTCAAGTGAGATTTCTCCCACAAGACTCGTGACAAAAGGAATAGGGGGGACCCTAAAAGACCTATCCACAAAAGTTTTAGATCATTGTTGCCATGATTGGTTAACAAAAAGAGGGATTATGACAACTAAATGCCGGGGAGAACCAGATTGTTATGAATATAATTCATAATAATTAGATAAATAAAATAAATATAAATATTAAATAATTAAATATTATTTAGGTTAAATAGTCATTAAATTAAGTGAAAAGGCATGTCTAAAAGACATGCCCATTCACGAAAGGTCACCTGCTGAGGATATAAAAGCAGGGCCTCGTTTGTAACATCTTATATCATCTTATATCATCTTATACATTATATATATATAAAATAAATTATTATTATTAAATGCCTGTGTGTATTTTTACATTCAAGCCTACAAGCTATCACTTTTCTTGTTTCAACCATAGTTTTTATGCTACAGTGGTATCAGAGCCATGGCACATGATATAATCATGCGAGTCTTTGAACGTTGTTTGCAACACAATGTGCCATTACGTTCACGTCTTAAATGCGTTGAACAATTTAGTAAAATTCAAGAAGCATTTCAGCAATTAGAAAAATCATGCGGAGAAGTTTCACCATGTCTAAAGAAAAGTTATGCAGAGGAATATGATAGCAACAGTGAGGAAATAGAACAAGGTGAAGCAGGAGAAGAAGATGTTGACCAGAATGATGATAATGATTCCAATGAAGTGGATATTAATTTGTAAGAGGATGAAGTCCTTAATAATACAACACTTAAACATGTAGAATCTATAAAAGAAGATAAAGCATGTCTGGCTATGAATTCAGTTGTGGGGCAATATGATAATCAAGAATCAAGGCACACTTTACTTACTGCTCCTAACAGGGACGTGTCTTCAATTGAAATTGACATGACAAGTGACCTCAATAATGAAAAATTGGTGTTCTGTAATGACGAAGGAAGTGTTTCAGGCATTGGGGTAAGGGCTGTTGTCGATCTCAAGGAGGGAGATGTAATTGCTGCAATACCAAAGAAGGCATGTCTCACCATTAAGACATTAGCGGCTGGTCATATGATAGAAGAGGCCGAGTTGGAGGCGCCCTTGGTCTGGCTATAACTTTCATGTACGAAAGGAGTAAGGGAACCAATTCCCCTTGGTATGCCTACCTCCAACATCTACCTCACCAGGAATGCGGTCCCTTAGTTTGGACTGTCGATGAGGTGGATACCCTCCTTGCAGGCACTGAACTTCACAAGGTAGTTGAGGGAGATTTGAAACTTTTCCATGAAGACTGGAAGCAGTCTGTTGCCTCACTCATTGCCTTGGATCCAATTGAATTTCCAAGAGATTGGTTTTTTGTTGAACGGTATTTTGCAGCAAAAACTATTGTGGGATCACGTGCATTTGAAATTGATGATTATCATGGTTTTGGCATGGTACCTTAGGCAGATTTATTTAACCATAAGACTGCAGCAAGGGATGTTCACTTTACCTTAGTGCCCATCGATTACAGTATTGATATAGACAATCCTAAGCATCTTATAGCGATGAAGAGTGTAATACCAGATCATGTAGTGACATTTCAGATTGCATTTATTCTGACGCTGATATCGGCTTATCTCAAAGCCTTAATGGAAATGACAATGATGACATTAAGGGCACATGCTTCTCAAGTGCAAGAAGCAGCAGTGAAGTTCTGGAAATGATTCTAGTGAAGGATGTCAAAGAAGGAAGTGAGGTTTTCAATACGTATGGTACCTTAAGCAATGATGCTTTGCTACACAGATACAATTTCACTAAACCAAATAACCCTTTTGACATTGTCAATATCGACTTTGATCTTGTCATAGACTATTGTTTATCATCCTTATCTAGTCAGCATGTACGGGTTTGTGTGGCTTTGTGGAGAAGATTGGGTTGTACTGGTTGCAACAGTCGACCCTGCCCACAATCAGCTGCCGCCTGTGACTCCACCTTAGTCCCCGTGTCCCTGTCCTCATGTTGTCATGCCACACAAACTTTCTCTCTGTCGACAATTCTATTTGTTGCCCATACACTCCACGCCCTTTGTCCTTCCTGGACTCCTATTGCGTGCTCCTCTACGCTTGATCCTTGGGCACTTCAAACTGTCATCATACACAACCCTTCGACCTATCCACATATACAACAAATCACTGCAGACGGGCCGCTATTCCGACAACTGACATCCCTGTCTACGTCCCTCTGTTATAGCACTCCACATAATAACATGCCTGCGATTAAACAACTCCGGTCAACCGAGTTAGAAATGGTAAACCTAGTTCCACCGCCGTTTTGTAGAGTCGTGTCTGACCGGAAAAAAACAATACAACTTTTAATTATGTAAAGTTTAATTATATAAACATTTAGCTATGCAAATTTTAATTATATAATTATATTTTATATTTTATAATTATATAATTAAGTAATATATAGTTTTACAAAAAAAATTAGAGTTAAAAAATTATTAGAGTTATATAAATAAAAAAAAGAAAGAGTAACAAAAATTAGACTTATTGAAAGGAAAATGAAAATAAAAATTTAGAAAAAAAATATCTAAGAAATATTATCTATGAGCTATAAGAGAAGAGGATGGCCATATTATATTCGACGGGATGATAGACACTAAGTGAAGAAAACCCCGAGCATTAAAGCTTTGAGGACAAAGCTTCTGAAGGGAGAGGCTATGTTATGAATATAATTCATAACAATTAGATAAATAAAATAAATACAAATATTAAATAATTAAAAATTATTTAGGTTAAATAGTCATTAAATTAAGTGAAAAGGCATGTCTAAAAGACATGCCCATTCACGAAAGGTCACCTGATGAGATATAAAAGACGGGCCTCATTGTAACATCTTATATCATCTTATACATTATATATATATATATATATAAAATAAATTATTATTATTAAATACCTGTGTGAATTTTTACATTCAAGCCTACAAGCTATCAGTTTTCTTGCTTCAGCCATAGTTTTTATGCTACACAGAACAATCTCTGAGCCAATGAAAAACTGTTCGCTGAAAGCCTAGAGCTTCAAGACACATAGACTGAACCATAGTGAACCAAGTATGAATATGAAGAGATTAGAATGTGACTTGGAAGACTTCACAGTAGACCATAATAGACTAGAAAACATGAGTCCGTTATCCATTTAACATCTAAACTTTGAATGCACAATGATATTTAAAATTGCAGTTGGCCAAGAATGATTGACCCTACAGTACCAACGCAAAGCAACCCATAAAAGTTTAGTAATGTGGATACACTGAACAATATGATTGTTGTGGAAGGCCCATGTTTCTATCTTCCAAGTTACTGCAAACCATTTTCGAAAATGGTGTGCGGTGTATCTTTCATGACTATTGTGTGTGTTTAATTCATCTGCAAGTGTAAAATTGCAGTTTGGAATGAAGTACTGTTGTCCCAACAAACCAATAATACCCGTAAATCTCTTCAATTGCCAAGACATTGTTTGTAGAGAAAGGATGATGTTGAACAACATGATGTGGTCAGCTTGAGGGGGTTGCCATCCTGCGCTTAATTGTCTACTGTTCAGACATCTAACCTCATACGTTACGTTAATGCACAATTGCTATGGTGGTTAATGAACCAAACTTGGAAAATTTAAGATTGCCTATTTAAAATAGGATGTAGAGTAAAGAAGGAAAATAGCATGGTGAACAATCACTAATCTCTTGTCTAAGGATGAATTGCTAATTTACCGTTTCATAGGATAGCTTTGTTGATTTAAAGCATGAGGTTGTAAGGTATATGCTAACTAAATTATTTAGCAAATCACTTTGTGTGGAAGGTATAATTTCTAGTCACCTAGGATGTTCATTGAACAATCTTTTTAAGGAAGGATAATTCCTAATGATCAAGGAGTTGAAAAATTAAAGGATTGTAATGGTTTGAATGATTAATTGGTGACCTTGTTGAGTTCATGCAATCACTGTGTAAAGGAAAGCTATTTCCTAATAATCAAGGAGTTGATAAAGATTGAAGGATTGAAATGTGGCTTGAATGGTTAACCAACGGCTTAGTTGAATATGATTCAAAATGGGTGAGACAGAGTCTAGAATGAAGTCATAAATGGCTTGTAAAGGGAGTTCATGTTCTCATATGGGTAGGTTGGTTATTAGCTAAGTTACCTGAATTCGGATATGAACATGTCAGAATTTTGAAAAGTCAGGATACATGTATAATAGGGAAATGACATGTGTACAAACTATATATATATATATTATATATATATATATCAATGAAACATGAAATCTTCGATCACTCACGATGCGAACTCTACTCTTCCCTCAAAGAATGTGATTCAACTCTTGGTGATTCAAACTTGTGTTGATCGAGTTTGACTTGTGGTTAATGTGAGTTTGACTTGCAATTCACTGATTAATTACGATTTAGGTGCGTGAGGCGATTTTCATTCCTTAGCGCATCAAGCTCATGTTTTAACTTTTAGGGTTCCCGCATTTTTTGCTGTGTGGTTTAGTTAGGTTAAAAATTAAACGTCGGTCCATAACTCACTTCTTACTGCTCAGGCTCGCAACTCATACGCTGAGAAGGCAATAGAGGCATGACTTTAGTTTCAATTTATTCTGCGTAATAGAGTTGTAGCATAATAGAGGCATAGTGTGCAGTGTGCTCCAATGTTAGCTTCATTGTGGGCTTTGTCAGAAATTTCAGTAGCAAACCGTTATTGTATCATTTCAACAACAATCAAGAGATTTCAGTTACTGTTTTTTACTGGTTAGTATGCAGGATTTTATAAACTTTTAGAAGCAAATGCTTCTGGTTCTATGTAGTCACTGGTTAGGAGTCAGGACTCAGTGCTTTGGATCATGTTTGAACTGGTAACATATATTATATATTTATTCATTCCTGATATTTTGGACATCTATTGATATTATGCATTGTTTGGACATGGCTTTATTGAATATCAATGAAAAATGTTTTTTTTTTTGTAATTTTTTTCTTATTTTTATTTTTTATAACTCAACATATGTGTATATCTCTATTTATTGAACTCACCGATTTTTTCCCGATCCACCAACGAAATCACATTTCATATGGTTAGGTTTTGTCTACACAGAAACATGCAGTTGCATGTTGAGGTCTTTAAATTATGTCAATATAGTTTAGGTCAGTAGCCATAAGTATTGTAGCCTTTTTTCTAATACTATATTCGGGGATACCAGCCTAATCTTAGTTGGTACAATTTAAATACCTTGACATGCAATTGCATCTTTATACGTAGACAACACATGACCGCATGAAATGACCTATTGGTGATACGTAAGTGGGCAAAGTTCATTCTTGTCAAATGCCACTTGGGCTGTTATTAAAATTTTAATATATAATTTGTGTGTGTTATATATATATATATATATTAAATATATGATATTTATAAATAATAAAATTAATATATTAAATATATATATATATATTATTATAATATATATATAACTTATAAAGTATAATACTATGATATAAAACTTATCCTGAAAATATAAGGTTATAAAATCTAATTAATATATATACACACACACATACACTTCAAAAATTTAGTGGATCAGACATAAAATAAAGCAAGATTTAAAAATCATCAAGTCTAGGAAAGCTAGGTAGACTTGGGAAAGATTGATGCATTGTGGCTTCGTGTAGCATGGCATCATGGGGTGGGGGAAATTCAACTCTTCAATAGTGACATCTTGTTGTGTATTTTCTGCTCACTGGGTTGGGACCCTATTTGAATGAGTTTCGGTTGAGTTGCGAATGAGCAAAGTGATCGAATTTAGCAAAGGTGTATGGCAATTAGTTAAATTTTAAAGGGTGTCTTCCTACTCTAGGTGAAGAGCGAGGCAGGGTAGAAGAAAAACCCTCTTTTGTGAACAAAAAGCTAAGAACCATTAGGCAAAAAACACCTTGAATGTGCGCATATAACAAACTCTGATTGATCAACAAAATGGTGAAAAAGAATAGGGCAACATTAAGGTTCTTTTGTTGATCATAAGTGCTTGCCCCCTTTACTAGCTCATGTTCCTTGTCTCATTATTTTGAGTTGGAAGCATTGCAAATTGAAAAAGCTCGTTTTGTTTGTTTGTTTGTTTGTTTGAGGTATCCTCAAATAATCTTGACATGTGTTTCTCAATGGATATATCCATTTCTGTCAACGCAAGAGCTCATGTTCCTTTGTATCGTTATTTTGAGATCGAAGCATTGCAAGATGAAAAAGCTTGAATTAAAAAAGAAATAAAAACAAAAATTGTGGTATCCACAAATAATCTTGAGATGTGTTTCATAGTGGATAGATCCATTTCCATCAATGCAAGAAACATTTATGAAACATATCTTGGGTGGATTTGGTTCGGGTATCTATGTATCCATCCCCAAGATTCATAGATCTAGTAATATAATTCATTAGTTATGATGTTACAAGCAATTTCAGTTGCCATAGAAATTTGAGAAAAAGCGACAAATTAGTGAACTTATTTAATAAATTCTATTGATATCACTTTCTCACATTGCCATAATATTGTTAATCTATTTTGATCTGACTCCATCCATATATTGTTGGTGATGTAAAAAATCCCTTTGATTGAATTGCCATTGCTTGCTTTAAGAAGAGCAAATGCATAGAGATTTCTAAACTTTTTGTTCATTAACAACAAAGGCGTAGAAGTTATCTTCCTAAGTGTGTAGTATTGCTAGAGGCTATCAAATATTTATTAAACAACAGACGTTGGTGCCAAAATTCGTTTATCAAAGTTTTGATTTGCAAAATTAGCTTTATTAGGTACCAATTGTTTCTTTATCTTTTTTCTTGTTTTGTTTTGTTATGAACTAGTTGGGGGAATCAATAATTAGGTAGAATTTCACTAGCTCAACATAGGGTTGAAACTCTAGTTTGCCACTATAGCCATCGATTTTTTCATGGAAATCTTGTTGTCATGCACTAGGGACTATTGAGGGTTTTGAATGGAGGTGAGTGCATTAACACTGTGAGTTCCAACCACTCAATTTAACCTTGGCGAACTTATCAGTTACTCAAGCTCAAGTCATTTTGTATGTTGAAGTCATTTTGATTGCAAAAGTTTAGGTAGAAAGATATAAGTAGAGTGTGGCTTGACAAATCTTGAACTTTGACATTGTTTGGCATATATGGTATGAGGCAACATCATGAAATATTGGCAATAGTGTTCCTTCCATTGGAGCTTTAGAAGTTGGTCAACAATCTCATTCGAAGTGAGATACATCTAAAAAATAAAAGCGCAAATGGAAGTTTTTTCTTCTAAGAAAAAATTGCCTACTTTATATTCATGATGAATTGAAAATACAATGTTTAGGTGTTGATGCACACACAATGTATGCCTAGTTTTCTGTGGCGTTTGGGCACACTACTAATATCTTTTTTGTAAATGTCCAAAAACCTTAAAATATTTGTTTAACTTCTAATCAAAATATGTCATCATTAGTTGACATATTAAATATCAATAGCCAAATATGATCAAAGGTATAAGAGGTTACAAGACCTTGAGGAAACTAAATGCCCCTTAGTACATTCATCTAAGACAAGCAAAGCTTCAACCAAGTGCAGAGCATTCTTAGACAGTGGATTAACAAAATTGTTTAGTTATCTACATATATGAGTAAAATAATCATTTGAAATAGACCAAAGATATACTTCAAATGTCATTTTGGCTCTAATATCGTGGACTTGGATTTCTTTTTTCATCCATTTGATAGTCATAACAAAGTGTCCCAATACCTAGTTGCGTAACATTTTTCTTTAAAGCACACTTCGTTAGAAAGAATAATGTTCTAAATTGTCCTTGATTATTAATTAGTCCGAGTACCCAAATTTGCCTTATTGAAATGGTGATCCTTAATAATAAATATCACATAGTCCAAATTGTACAAGTGTCGTTGACCTTAGCAGATTCATCAAAGTGACTCCTTCCATAATACTTGTTCATAATCACCTCTCCTATCACATGATTGGGCTTAGAAGAAGAAAACAATGAAATAGATTATATGAAACTTTGAAAGTGCAACTAGGGCATGCTAAAAAATATTGTCATTCTTTGCCAATTAGATTCCTAAGTAATCAATACAAAAGCATTATATATTCCTTTAGTTCCCTTCTAATAAAAAACTTTTGAAAGCAATATTTTAGCATTGCTTCATTCCATAAATGTAGAATTGAAATTGGATGTTTCGACCTCTTTCCATAGCTGTGTTGAATAAGGGCATCCTAAATTAAATGTAAGATAAGATAAGATAATTGTATTAATGGCCATCGAATAACCTCAAAGGTAGGTCAATGGGATTGTTGAGTACGACGATGTCGATGCAAAGTAAGAGGTCCAAAATGTTTCCTATATAAAGCAAGAAGGAAAGTAAAACATGACGTCTAGATGCGAAACCCTGGGGAACTGTCGACTCCATATGTTGACAACTGCTATAGGAGGGAGATGTACATAGAGAAGGGATCCATGGACAAGGTTGTGGACCACTATATCTCTTTCCTAACATTCGAGGTCAATTGGAGGAAACTTAAAATAGAATGGTGCCTCGAGGAAGAGTTGGGGTAAGATTTGAACCTGTTACTGTGTTGCTACTTGGAAGAATTAATTCACCATTGATGTTTAGGTCATCTCATATGCTTGGGGATTTGGTTTGGTGATGTCTTTGGGGAAGGGGAATGGTCCCTTGAGCTTGCTCTAATATGTAGTAGAGGTAATGTTGCTTGATGCCATCTTAATCCACACCTGAGATTATCTTGGAGAAAATCCTTAACTCCACTTGGTGTTGGCCTTGGGGGCAAGTTTCAAGTTAAGGCTGTGACTCAATTCTCAAATGCTTCGTCTAGGTTCGCTTGTAGTCGAAGCTAAGGGGGGTAGTCCTTAAAAGATATCTAAGGTTCACCTAGCTCAAAGCTAGCAAGTCAGATTCCTAAGAGTTAATACAATATGATTAAAACACTACAAATATATAACATCCACTTACATTTACAGGCTCAATGAGCACATGTATCCACGAAATAAATATCGAGATAAGACTAGTGCCTAGATGTAAGCACTTGCTGAAATATTCAAGTAAATATACACTTTTGCAAAAGAAAGCTTGGAAAGAAGGAAAAGCGCCACAAGAAATGGATGCTTCTAAAGTAAAATGGAAGTTATAACTTTAGAAAGTGCACCAACTTAAAAATGCTTGAGAATGAAATAAATGCTCATCAACTTGAAAAATGAGAATGAAATAGATGTTCATCAACTTGAAAAACACTCAAGTGCTAAACATGATACTTGTAAGTAAATAAGGCTTACTCAAGATAAATAACCATTTCCAAACAAGTTTAAGTATTGATGATGCTTTATGGTGTACTTGCTTGGTAGCGTTATGAGATTATCTTGGTAAAATTTAAGTTAAATCCTAAGTTCTAAAGCATGTTTCAAATAACTCCGTTTCTCTAGACCTCACCTTCGCCTGGGCCTTGATCTGAGAGTGAGGAGTCAATAGGGGATGGAGTGTCCCTATTGTCTACTTCAACCAACTTACGTTGGAGGTAGATTTGTTAGTGCCACAATTGCCAGATATTATGAAATAAATGATTTTCAAAGTAAATGACACTTGAAAGTAAGACTAACAAATTAAAACAATGAGATTGCAAGAATTTTGTAAAAGCAAGTTAATCTACTAATTGCAAGAAAGAGACAAATGCATGACCATATAAGTGAAAAATGGAATTAGTGCACCAAGTTACCCAAGATTATTTCAACACATTAGATTGAAGGGCATGTAACTTGAAATGACAAGATAGAGAGACTAGAGATGCATGCCAAATAGAGAAATAAGATGCATGAAGAGCAAGTTAAAGGAAGTGATACACTCTAAACTACTTAAGTAAATCCAAGCAATATAATAAACACTCCGAGTAATTACAAAAGGGACACCTTCCCCAAATGGTGAAGAGGGATGCCAAGGGGAACATTCCTAAGTTCCCAAAAAGAAAGTTTGACTTTTTATTAAAATTTGATCCCTCTTATGAGATGAGGGACGAAGAGAGTCTTTTGGAAAGAGTTTAAGAGTACTTCCTTCAAAAGAGGAATGGAACTCTTTCCAAATCTTGTTAGAAGCGCGATAAATCCTTGGCCCCAAGTTACATAGCAATTTGAGCAAATGATTAGAAAAAGGTCAAGTAAATATCAAGGATTCCTTATAATCAACGAAGAACATATTACATTGGTGTTACGAAGATAATGTTTCCTTGAAGATTTCCAATTGAATAGGTAAATTTCAACAGGGAGAAGGTTACGATAATGGGGATGTTTAAATAGACGAAAAATATGTTTTCAATGCTCCTTACCTTCTTTGAAATCTAGCCTAAAGAATCAATGGAAAGAGCCAATCAAGGTTTGTTCAGAAGCTACCCCTTTTGGAAATTTGTGCCAAGGAAACTCTACCTAAAAGGTAGTTAAAGTCTGCCTTAGCGATTAACCCTCAAAGGTGATCCCAATGCCTCGGAATTTTTGCCCAAAAGACAACAAATGAGTAAGTTAATAAATGACTAGATGAAAACTTGGAAATCAACCCCAAAAATTGACATATATTATATCTAATTAACCAAAATTAAGGAGATGTTTATTACTCTAATTTGCTCAAGAGGAAACCAAGAAAACTTGGCTTCCGTTTGGGCATATAGACCATTGTCGGAACATGAATATAATATTTAACTTAGATGCTCAGATTTAGCTTAGATGCACATAAATAAAGCCACCATTGAGGAGATGTAAGGAAGAAGAAATTGGGTGTTGGTCAACTTGAGTTTGAGGCTCCTTAGCTCTCTTGGAGATGGCTAGTTTAGCAAAAAACTTTACTAATCTCCAAGCTTGTTAGGCAATCTACACATGCTAAACCCAACACTTGCAACACAATAATTAGTACCCTTTGAGACCTTGCTTATATGATGGCAAGGATAGAGTTGTTGTTCAATGAAGATCACACAAGCCACAACAAGCCTAGGATGTGAACAATGTCAAAGATGAGATCCAAATAATTGAATTCCTCTCCCTTAGGCAACAATGCTCCTATGGGCCAGGATACCAAAACTATATTTAAGCAAATACAGTATTGTGAATATAAGCATGTAAGAACCATTGGAAAACTCAAGTTACCCCCCAAATACCAAGAATAATTCTACAAACCCAATGCAAATGACCCCCAATGTCTTTTGTTTTATTGATCTCCAAATGACAAAATGTTTGAGGGCTTATATATGCCCAAATCAACAACATAACCAAGGAGTTGTCCTGTGAGGCAATACCTCAAAGATTAAAGGTTGTTTTGATGACTGTTGGAGGACTATTACAATGGTATTTGATGCCCTAACCAGTCATCATGATGACAACAACAAAACTATTGTTGACTGTGTGAAGGATAAGGATTGAAGTAGGGACAACTAGTACAACTAGAGGTTGTGTTAGGAGCAGTCTAGGGTGGTCAGAACCTTTGGAAGGTAGTGTGGCATGAGAGAAGGGTCTCTAAGGTAAACCTCACTCCTAAAAGGACATATCTCTTGATTTTGTGGTGGATCTAAGGCTAACCACTGTACTAAGATAGCTAACCACTGTACTAACATGTTGCAACAGTATTATGTTGAAGGTTTCTAGATTGATGATCTCCTCAAAGGATATGCTACAACACTCTTAGTGATTGAACACTGTCATGAGAATTCAATGTTGCATCTTTGAACAATCATCATTAGCATAATGATGGACTTTCTACTGCTGTCATAAATATTAGTTTTGTATATTTGTACTCTCTCTCTCTTTGTTGAACTATTGAAGAATATAGTAAGAATTGATCAAGGGTTTCCCCACATCCGGGTTTGTCCATGGCTGGTGCCACATCTCTAGTCATCTTATCTTGGTTTGTCTTCTATTGTTTATGTTTATGTTCTATTTGTATTTTACTATCATGCTGGGGTGATTGCTAATTTGGAAATTGATATTGGGCTAATATAAAATTGACGTAAATTGCTCTTAAGCATATAACATACAAAAAATTAACACAAAACAATTCAACATAGTTTAGCCAAGGAAAAAGCTTCGAACCATGAGCAAATGAAAGCTCAGGGGGTTGGATAACACAAGTTCGGGAGCAAATCCCAATGAAAATCTAATGTAACAAGTGGAAATGGTGGTGTGAATCCCAATGCAAGTCGAACTCCTTAGGTGGCAAATCTAGTTGTTGTAGATTTATCCTTGCTAGCTAGTGTATATGTTTCTTCTTGGCATGCGTATGGGTTGGTTAATTCAAGTGTTTAGATCAATGTTGCACTAATCGTTATCGGGATAATATCAATGCGAGGAAAAAATCGTAATAATCGGGAAAAATAGTTTGGTACAAAAATATTCATTTTTTTTCAATTTTTTTAATATCTAAACCATCTACAACATAAAATAAATACATTGACACATAAATATAATAAAAGAACTAATATATAAGATGTTTAATATCATTTCTAGTGCTAAAATCACACAACAATGAATCATGTCTTGAATAGTAAGTCTTGACTCCTGAGTCCCAACTCAGCCTCAGAATATCAACAAAAAATATAATAATGTATCTCATGACTCGTAATATCATATACAATGAAATGAACAAATAACTAAAGTCTAATACTATTGATTTCCTCTGCCCCTCTTGCAAGAAAATGCCATGGCTTTCCCTTTCCCTCTAGATGTAGATGCTGGTGCTGGTGGAGTTGGCAGTGGAGTCTGCTGTGCTCTAGAAGCTGAAGAACTAGAAGTAGGAGCTATAGGAGGTAGACCACGTCCTCTATTGGTGGCAGAGGAAGCCCGGGCAGGTGGTGTCACCTCCTCCTCCTGTTGCTCCTCCTCCTCCTCCTCCTCGCCTTCCACTACATCTTGCACTAACCAATCATTAGCACTCCGTGAGAGGCCTCTTGGCCTCAACTCTCCATGCAACAGTGGTGTCAATCCCATCCAATGAGATGGCCCCCATATCAGGTGTCCTCTCAAGTTGCATCAGCCACAATTGAAGATTGTAGTAGACGTAGACCATGTTATTAAGTTGCTGGGACTCCAACCTGTACAAAGATTATGAAATAATAATTAATAATTATAAAAAAATATTGTTTAATGAATTCAAAAATTTATTGGAAATTTGCAATATTTTAAATTTTTAAGTGTTAACCTGCTGCGTTTCTTGTTGTGTATTTTTTCAAATACACTCTAGTTGCGCTCACATCTTGAGGAGCTACATGTTTGGTTGAGGATTCGAATGGCAAGCTTTTGCAAAAGGGGTACCCTGGCACAATACATTCTCCACCATGCATCTACAACAAAATTACAAATAAAATTTGAATAAACATCAGAAAAAATGGAGTTTGAAGAGACAATGAAATTTGAAACAAAGTTACAAACTAAAAGATACCTGACATTTTAATCGTCCTATCAGTCACAGCCATGTCAAAGCCAAATGTGCCACTTGCCATCCTATTTGTCTCAATTTCTTTAAAGATCTCTGTATGTTCTGCTGGAGATCGCACCATCTTCTAGACACAGGATAAGAATCCATCTATGATCTTTGCATCAAATACAAACCCAAATGCGTAAGAAAATGCGGGGTTCAAGAAAATGTCAGTAGCATGAATGGGACGATGGAGTGTGTTGTTCCATCGTTCATCAATCACTCCCCATAGGAGAGTTGTCTCTGAAACCCCTCATCTCCCTTATCATCATAGTAGGCCCGAATGGCTTCTTTGGCCCTGTCCATGGCCTCATACAAATAGCCCATTGCGGGCTTCTCACCATCAACTAACCGAAGAACCTTTACCAAAATGGCGCACACTTCCTTCATTCCCACCCAGAAGTCTTCCTGGTATGAAATTAGTCTGCATACGACTTCTCCCTTTGGTTTGCGGCTCATTGGCAAAGCACGCCACTCCTCTGAAAGAAACATTCTCTTCACATCCCACATAGAATTCAAGAGGGATTGAAGAGATATGAAACAGGTGGCGAACCGTGTAATGGCGGGGAATTTTGCCTATGTCTTTGACAAAGGGAATTTTCCCTATGTCCTCCAACAACAAATCAATACAGTGTACAGCGCAAGGTGTCCAAAATAAAGTAGGATGCCTATCCATAAGCATCGTGCTAGCAACAACATAATTTGCAGCATTGTGCGTTATGACTTGGACAACATTTTCTGCACCCACCTCCAAAATAAACACATCTAGCAAATCACATAAAGTTCTTGCATCTTTGATTTGTGCAAATGTATGAACATATTTTATAAACATAGTCCCCTTGGGACAACTAACCAAGAAGTTTATAAGGGTTCTCCCCTTTTGGTCAGTCCAACCTTCTGACATCACAGTGCATCTTGTTTGTGCCCATGATGCCCTAAAATCCTCCAATCTTTTGGTGCAGTCAAGCTTTTCATTTTGAAGAATCCGACCTCTCATGTCATGATAAGAAGGGATTTTGTACCCTGGGGCAACAGTTGCAATAGCATCAAGAGCAGGTTGGAAAAATGGATTATTCCTTACAACGCTGAAAGGAATATCACTCCAAAGGAGAAATTTTGCCAGCAACTTGTCAGCTTGTTTTTTCTCAGTGTTTTTTTAGCATTGAACTGATAGATGGCTGTGAACCTGGTGTGGTTTGAGGAACAAAAAATGATGAGGTAGCTACCAGATTGGTTGACGCTGCAGTAGAACCAGTGGCACTTGCTTGTTCAACTGACTTTTTTAGTTGCCTCTTCATTTCTTCTTTGGTCTCTCTATTATGGTCTAAAGTTTCCAATGCTTTCATGGCTCTTTGGATGAGTTTAGGATTTGTATTTTTGCAAGCCCCTACATCAAATCCAAGGATTTTTGTCAATCTGTACAGCCCCTCAGACATATGGTGCCCACACAACTTGCAAGTCAAGTTTAGTCTATCATTCAGAGCATTAGGTTTACCAAATTCCCAGAAAGGGTCCAATTTCCTTGGCATGTTTGATTTTGAACTTTGAAGTTGAAAACTTGAATGGTGTTTCGGTGAACCTATGGGAAAATAAAGATTACAATTTAGTATTTACAAGTTACAAACCTATAATTTCGTATTTTACTATTTACATTGTACAAAAAACTAAAAAAAATTACATACAATCTAAGAAACCCCATTCCTAAGCCAACTAAAAAAACAATACATTGGACAAATGTCAAAAACCCCTTTCCAAACCCAATTAAAAAAACTAAAAAAAAATTAAATTGGACAAATGTCAAAAACCCCATTCCAAACCCAACCAAAAATATTGATAAAAAAGCAAAATCAAAGTTACAAAACAATGAAAACAAAAAACATTGGTTCCCAACTATTTTTATGGAGATAATCGGTCTCCTTCTTAGCTCATTATTTGATTTTCTCCTGAACGTAGTTGATTTAGCTCCAAAATGGCAAAATCTCCAAGCCTCTAACACTCCAAGTCTACAAATCCCACTGTGCGCTCTGCTGTCCAAATGAAATAAAAAAAATCGTGTTTTCCCTTTTAACACGTGCTGCCCAAGCCTCCCGGGATTTTTATCGAAAAATCGCGGTTTTTTTCGAAAAAACCGGGCCAAAAAAAATCCGATTACTAAGTGCGATTTTCTCTTTTCATTGGAATTATTGCGATTATACACTAATATCGCGATTAGTGCAACCCTGATCTATCATGATTCATCATCATCAAGTCAACATATGCCATAAACATTCAACATTGTCATCATCATTAACGATTATTATAACATTCATGATTCAAGTTTCAAGTTTCAACATATTGATATCATCAAGTTTTTGTTTCAAATTTCAAACATCAAGTTATCAACATGACAAGTTACACGGGCACCATCATTACCAAAATTAATAATGCCATACTAATTACTACAAATACAAAATGAACTATGAATGACAGTCTACTATCATTACTCATAGTTCATATGGTTTTTTAAAAGTTTAAAAGTTAAAAGTTAAAACACCATCATAAATTACATTTACATATCATCAAATATGTCTTCATTTATGCCACTATAATGTTCCACTTCCACATCCTCTCTAGAACTGGGAACATTGCAGCATGTCCACTTGAAGATCCACCTATTGGTGACTCTGAATCAAACAAATCCATATGAGACATGGCATTCAATGTCATATCCAAGTCAGGGAACTCTGGTTCAACGTCCAATAATTGGGTGGGCCCAAATTTGTATCATCGATCTTGTGTGACAGAAGGTGAATGTTTGAATGAACATACACTAGTTGCTCAGCTTTTTTAGAGCTCAATCTGCTTCGCCTCACTTAATGGATGAAGCCGTATGTACTCTAGTTCCTTTCTGCTGAAGAGGAACTAGCAACCTGTGACAAGATCTTGATGGCCAATTTTTGGATATGTGGAAGTGCCCCACCATAGAAGTTCCACCACTCAATTGGACTTAATCTGCTTTTCTCCCGCATACACTCAATATCACAACCCCAACCCTCTGATCCCACAAAATGAGAAAACTGTGCATGAATTCGAAACCCAATTTCAGGATCTACAAAAAGCTTTCTAAAAGCATTTTTAAATCCTTCTGCAACTTTTGGGTCTTTGTTTGGTGCTCTTCTCTCTGGATCACATAACAACTCTGCAACATAATATTTTGGATTTAGTGCATAGGCTAAAAGGTGCAATGGGGTGGTCATCTTGTTCCACCTTTTGGTTAATATATCTTTTACTTCTCTGTAAAAGTATTCATACGGGTCATTCTCCTTGGCATTTATAACCAACCTTATTTTCTTTATCATGGAATCAATGCCCTCATACACCTCTCTCAGATTAGGCATATCTGAGCAAATCCACAATTGGCTTAGTAAATGCCAAGAGGTACTCCTCCTTATCCCACCATTCATCATCAAGAACCAACCATTTCATTGCTTGTGCTCTATCAGATTGAGATTGCCTCCATTGATTCCAAAGAGAACTGCATACCATTGATTGTAATGCATCTTTCACCTGCATGAGCCTTGTTAAGACTATGATGTGAGAAGCAAATCGAGTTTCGACAACCTGCAGGTGTCAAATTGCCAATGTTTCAAATTTCAACAAATTAAAAATCATAATTTGATTGAATAACCTATTATGATTCACAAATCATGACATTTGAGAATCCAATTTAGATATTTGAATTTAGAATAAGAAATTAGAATTTATGAAATATTTAATAAACTTAAACTTTAAAGTATAGGTATCTTAAGGAGCTCCAACTTAGCAAATTCCCTGTAGATGCCTTAGGACAGGTGGTGGTTTGTGATAAAGGCTTGAATTTCTTTTGCCTCTTCAAAAATAACTCGAATCCATTCAATTTGCTTCCCCATCTTGCTCAACATGAGGTTCAATGAACGTACAGCGCAAAGGGTTCAAAAGATGTGTTGATGTTTGCCTTCAATAATTAGGCCTGCTGCTCTACACACTGTTGCATTGTGAGTTATTAGCTGGACAATATTTTCAGGCCCCACCAATTCAGTTGCTTCAATCAAGATGTTAGTAATGAATTGAGAATCTTTCATTTCCCCCTCACAATCCACTGCCTTCAAAAACATTGCCCCATGTGGGCTTTGATCCATCACATTAATCAAAGGCCTATTTCTTTGATCTTTCCATCCATCAAGAATGATGGACACCCCTGAAATGAGCCATGAATCATGAATGGGGCTAATTTCGCCTCCAAATCTAACTTTTGAGCACTCAACAATGTGGTGTGTATCTTCTCATATCCAGGGTCTTGTACCCTCTTGGGGCTTCATTCAAACTTTTTAACATCTTTGCCCAGTAAGGAGATCGCACAAGGTTAAAGGGAAGACGATTGGCACAAATGCATTGGGCTATAGCTGCATTTGCTATCTCTCGAGCATCATTATTAAAACTCTTCTCAAGTGGTCCCAAATTTGATTGCTTTGAACCAACAATTCCATGAGAATGAAGTGGAGGCTTTGATGAAAATGCTCCCAAACTTGTTGGGTGTTTTAAGTGGGAGGCAGGATTTGTCTCATTTGCTTTAGCATCTGCCTCGTCTTGTTCTCTCTGATATTTTGCAATTTTTACCTTGCTTAAACCATTTCCATCTACCCCATTCTCTTTAGGTGGGCCACTGCATATTCGAATCCCATTGCCTTTTAACGCAAGCAAATGTGCTTTAACCTGTGTGTATGATCCCTTATACTCCTTTTTACACTCACTGCAAACCCATTCCAATGATCCACCTCCTTGGATCTTCCCAACAGTAGATACATATTTCCAAAGTGGTGACTTTAGATCAACTTTAGGCCCAGGGGTTGATTCAATTTCCTGTGCCACTTCCTCTGCCTCATGAATGGCTGAACTTGAAGTTGCCATGAATGATGATGATGATGCTGTAAATGAAACTGAAAAAATTTGACCAATACCATTTTATCATATATTTATTTCAAAAGTTCAAAAGTTAAAGCTTAAAACAAGTTACAATTTAGATGGGTACAAAATAGCATCAATGAAGATCTCATGCAATGAGTAAAATTTTAAAAAGAAAATTCTGTCATGATATGAATTATTGATGTGTCTTCTGTAGAGTATAGGGTTGAACTGAAGAGGTTGTTGAGGACTTTATAGAAATATCGAGTTCGGATCTATGTAAAAATTGGGGAAAATTTCTGAAAATTGTTGAAAATACCCAATTTCAGAGTAGGCTAAGGGGAGTAATTCTGATTGCTCATATTTTGGAGAAGTACTTCAAAAATTTTGTACCACTGAGAAGAAAGAGGGTGGAGTCCACTCAGAGAGTCAGAAGAAAAAACCATAAAAGATATAGTCACTCAGATGTGTGTTATAATTTTTTGATAAGATGCTTTGTTAACATGGTATTTTATGCCAAAAAGGGGCTGCTGAAGTAGACACTTCAAGCATGATTAAAATTCAACCAAAAATGCCCCAAAAGTTTGAGGTTGATTATGATCAATATTTCTTACTAGTGGTATTAAACTTAATGATTACCAGCTTATAACTTAATTTCTCTTGGTATTACAGCATGGTTGCATGCATACCACTAATTTTTGTGGGTTGTGTTTTGCAAAAACCGATGTTGGTCCTTAATGTGCTCAAGCCTAAATTTGTTGTCACTATTTTCATTGCCAGATACTAATAATTAAGAATTTCTGTCCCAACTAAAAGTATGTTGTTGAACTTATCAGAACCCAAAGGCATCATTATCACCAACATATTCAACTCAAAAACCATATACTTTAAACAAAAAACAACGAGTTGAGAAAATGTGAATGGGTGGTTGAAGTTCAAATCATTGTCATAGTGAACGTGTTTTATAAACTCCTTGAGCATCAAATGTTAATCAACCAATCCTAAATTTTCATGCACAAGCACTTAGCAAACACTACATCCCTATATCGAGAGTCAATACTACATACCTTGTGGCTGTCAAGTCTCAACTCGATTTTCGATTCTTCGAACAGACTTTTCTCGAGTCTCAAGTTTTAACTCGGCTCTCAACTCTCCGCGACCAAACTCAACAGTTCTGTCCGTGGCCAAACTGGTTACTGAACAGCTCTGGAAACTGTGCCCTGTCTTGATGGCAGCTTCCAAGTTCCATGATTTTCTTCACGTTAATCGGGTTATGAACTTATGGCAACAACAAGTAAAGCGTAGGTTTAGTAATGCATAGGTTTAGTAAGTTAGTAAAGCGTACGTTTAGTAATGCGTGCAACGTAGTTTGTAATTTAGGTTTGCGTAAAAAAATTGGTTAGCTGTTTCCGGCGGGCATGCCTCAAAAATGTTTTTTGTTTGTTTTATTATCAATACGTTTGAACTTTTTACAAATATGTTTCATATTTTCATAAAATGTTTTCAATTTTCTAAAACGACGAGCTTTTTCTACAAAAACGCCGTCTGGAAAAAACATCCCGTATCCAAAAAATGACACAAAAACATTTTTTCGACATTTTTCCCACGTTTTGTTCTTGGATATGGATCTGGATCTGAAACTGGAAAACGCCATTTTGGGGGTTAGGGTAGCCATTTCCGGCGACTTAGCTTGGAACTTGTGCCCTTCTTGCTGTTCTTTTTTTCTCTGTGCCTCTTCTTCTCTCTCTCCCCCCAATGATTGAGTAATAATAATGGTGCCTTTTCCATAGAATCTGCTCTGATTTCTCAGTATAACAGTTGTAACTTAAACCTAGGATCTAATGGCTTAGATTAAATCCTTGGCCAATATGATCTATGATATAATCTCTCATTATCACAACTTAAATCAGTTAAGTAGCTTTATTCATTAATAATGCACAAAAGTCATTTTAACATTATAAAATAAAGTAAATGTTCTAGAGACCAATATCTTTTGACTTGTTATGAAATATTGGATTTTTTGAGAGTTTAATTCAACTATGGTTGTTGCGGTAAATCACTATTCGCTGCAATTGCTGACCAAAGAGCCCAAATAGTAACTTGCGAAGCCATATGGCCTCACAACTCACCTGACTCACTGTCATATACTCAACCTCAGCGAGGCTTAGTGCCAATGACTCTAATGACCAAGAATTAAAATATACAAACTAATTACATCAAAGGGTGCTATGGATAATCGATACAAAACAGTCAACTGATTTTAGCATAGAATTTTTGAAAACCATGAGCAATGAATACTTACCTGAGCAAGGATATCTCTTACTATCAATTACGATGTTGTGGTGCTACTTGAATCTTGTTAATCGCAACAAAGTTTTTAGGACGACTCTTTGCCCAATTGTAAGCTCAGGTGCACAAAATTTTTCTACAATTGGCCACCTTCGAGCCCTCAATCAACTACTACTGCTAGGGAATCATTTGTCTCACAACATTCTCCTTTGAAAAGAATGAATGTTCTCATCTCTCTTTTCAATTGTTAAATAGAACAAGTTCAAAATATGGAAGGGGATTGGAAAGGGATCCACATGCATACAATCCATGTATCAACATGCCAATTGTTATTTTTGTGTCAAGTGTTACTAAACTCGACCTTTTTCTTAATTTAACTTACTTATTTTATTCCTTTTTGTTTTGTTTTGTTTTGTTTTGTTTTTTTTTTAACTTTACTTATTCCTACTTTTTTTATGGTTTATTTTTATATATATTTATTTAGAACTTTAGTTTATTATTTATTATTATATTTATTGCGCAGAGAGGCACTCTCCAACGTAGTATGGTAGAGATGTTGTAATATAATGTTTCACATTTTGGCTAAGTCAAATTCCATACTTTTTTTTAAAAAAGATTAAATAAAATAAACAATCAAAAAGAAAAATAAAAATAACTCTACAAAAATAAAATAATAATAAAAATAAAAGCGGCCCATGATATTGGACCATGGTATTAAGAACAAATGGTATTAACCCATGGTATTCATGTGGAATATTGCCTATTTAATTTAAAGGGGGAAATTAAATCAGTGTAGATCCATCTTAACTCCAGATTTACCAAGCGTCGAGAGGGATCAAATCTCTTGATATGCAAACCTATTTTAAAGTGAAAAGAGATTCGATCCCTATTGGCGCTTGATAAATCTAGAATTATGATGGATCTATGCTAGTTTACTAGTTACTACTATTATCTATTCGTCGATATTTATTATTTATTAGCTATTATTATCATTTCTTTATTCTTTATTGTTTTATTTATTTGTATATTAATATTATTTCATTTTTTTTGTAAGCTTGGCATGATTACATCTTTATCATGTCCAATATATCACCTCGATTGTTGCAGGGAATTGAACTGATGACTTCACATAAAGGAGTGCCTTAACAAAGTAACCGATCACCGTCTATCCAAGACCCCGTGGACAATATTATTTCATTTATTATTATTATTATTATTATTTATACAAGACATTGCATATTGCCCTCAGTTAGTTAAGGAACTTCATTCAGATGTTTAAGTTTAATTATTTACTTATTTATTTATTACCCTGCATTTGCCCAACACCCTCTACTGAACTACTATACTAGCAGGCTATGAATGTTACACAACACTTGCAAAATCCCAAGGAATCCTGAATCCTTTTTCCTAGCTTTCGGAAACCAGACATAAAACCTCATCGATCTATACCATAACCCCAAGGCTCAGACCTCCTCTACCCAAAGTTAGACATCAAACTCAATACTCTAGTCATCTCGAAAGGATGGCCCAACTCCCTCCACAACTCATTAAGGTGCACAACCCTAGGCAACAAAGTACTGCACACACTTCTAGACTTCGGCATGCCAATCCAATATCAGGCACTAGGCCTCCTCAAGATAGCCCCATAGCCCTTTGAGAGCTATACAAGACAAAAGAACCACTAACATATGTAATGTTGATCGAGTCTGCCCCAACACATATGGCGTTACATATTCTCCCTCGCAGACATGGGTTCCCACAAGATCATCCAATAAACTGGCCCTCTCGGCCCATTTGTGGATTTCTTGTCAATCACCACATTTCAACATGAAATCAATGCATTAGTTATAATCATAACATCATAGAAAATAATCCATATGCTCTATCTGACATACCATATCCATCGTGAAAATTCAACATCATTATCATAACAAATAAATAATTAAGAAGCACATATCCATGACATCATTAACCTCTCTTCAGAACTATGTCCAATTGCCACATACCATCACATCTTGAAACATCATCACAACATTATACTTTAACATTCCTATGTTGATATAACAAATAACTTGAATCATAGCCTCGAACATAGTACCATAGTGTATCAATAAAATTTAAGCAGTAAGACATGATTTAAATGTTTCAGTTTTGTTCTTTTGTTGCAAGGAAATTCCATATATGACAGATATATATCAAGTCTAAGTTATACAGTCCTATTTCGTTCATAACACATTCAATAATAAAAAAAGATAAGGAAAGTCACTATGAATAACACTTGCTTCCTCCTAGGTAGCTGACCTGAGGCTATATTGGTCCCATGACACTTTTCTTATGATTTATGAATATGTACATAACAATGATTCTTAAACTAAGCTTAACATCTACATATGCAATGTTCAATGAACATGTTTATAATTAATATGCAATGAAAGAAAATGTTATGTTAAAATGGAAGACACATTTTATGGTACTTAATCATTTAAAGATGAAGAGTTATATTGTACATGTATGTTATTGGATGAAGTGCCAAAAAACACTACACATCTATTCATGATGAAAAATCCTAATTAATATAATAAAGTATTGATTATACTACTAAAACTAAATTACGAGTAAAACATACTATTAGTTTTTTTTTTTTTTTTTTTGAACATGACAATATTATTTATTTTACATCATTATTATAATTAGCTTAGAAGTTAGAACATCTCTTAACTGCACATGAATGAAAGTATTCACATGAATTTTCATTTTTATTATTCAATGTACTTAGGCTTTTAACCTTAATTAAATAAAAGGGTTTTTATATCTTGTGTCTAAAAAAATTCAATTATAATTAATATTCAATTTAATGTCCACCTCCATTACCATTATTTTTATTTAATTTACAATAATTTAATTTAAAAATTAAAAAAACCCATATGTATACTATATCAATAAACAATGAAAACACAACAACCGTGATAAAATACAACCACCTCTTACAATAATAAAATATAATCACCTCCACCTTTTACAATAATAAAATATAATCACCTCCTTCGTATCTTTTAATTCATATAGTGTATCTTTTCATGTGCACAATATATGAGAATTATTTGTTTTACTTGAAAATAAAAACAATATTAATCTTGACAAGATGTAACATCTTTATTTTATGGGAACCTCACATTTATCCCTTTAGTCTCAAAACCTCCTGAAATAAAGAAAAGTTTTCTTCTCTCAGTTGGTAGTGCACACGTGGTTTTAAACCATTTATTTGATTGTGAACAAAACTTGTTTCATTCTAGTTGGTGGTGTATATGTGGTTTTAAACCGTGTGGTCGTGAGTTCAATTACCAAACAAAGAGTGGTGATGGATACACCATATTTTCAGAAGGCCGCTATTGCTGAAATACAAATGAAATATTATTTTAACTTCAGCTTATTACTTATTTAATAATATTATTTTTTTCTATTATTATCTTTTCTTTATTATTTATTGTTTTATCTATTTGTGTATTAATATTATTTCATTTATTATTAATACAAGGCTTTGATACCAGAATTAAAATATACAAATCAATTACATGAAAGGGTGTTATGAATAATTAATACAAATTATTCAATTGATTTGAGCATATGATTTTTGAAAACCATGAGCAATGAATATTTACCTGTAGAGCGAAGATATATCTCATTGTCGATTACGATGCTGTGGTGCTACTTGAATCCCTGCTGAACAATAGGCTCAACTATACATAATACATAATTTTTCTACAACTGGCCACCCTCGAGCTTTCAATCAACTACCACTGCCAGGGAATCCTTTTTCTCACAACATTGTCTTCCCAAAAGATGAATCCTTCTCATAGCTATTAATTAGAACATGCTATTCCAAAAATGGAAGGGGGTTGGAAAGTTCACATGCACACAATCTATGTGTCAACATTCCAACTTTTATTTATTTGTCTCAAGTTTTATTGAACTCAACCTTCTTCTTAATTTAAATCTTGCTTATTTTATTCTGTGTTACTTTTTGTTAGCTTTACTTATTCTTATTATTTTTATATATATTTATTTAGAACATCAATTTATTATTTATTATTCTTATATTTTTTTCTTTCTTTATTATTTATTTGCTATTATTATCTTTTATTTATTATTTATTGTTTTTCCCCGAAGAAAAATTGCAATTTTCATTAAGATAGAGTTGAAAACTACATGCTACAGGTGTCATACATTGTATAGGGACTACTTATACAAAACATTAGTACCCACTCATATCATAAATAGTTTAGATACATAATGTTCATAAAAAAAAGATATCTATTCGGGCTTCATTATTAGACCATGTATATGCAAACTATATAACGTTAAGGGGCTGCCATTTTGTAACTGATAGGTAAACTGGGACAAAAAACATCAGGGAAATAGCTGCGATGTTGAAAGTCAAAAATCTTATAACAAAAAACAAGTGTCATGCATCATTGATTGCCTCCTCTTAGATCCCGTCTACAAATGGCTTATGGTACTCCTAATGCTCGATGTCGACTTGTTTTGAGACCTGCCAAGTCCCCCAAGCTTGCTACGCACTTCGATTCGAAAGCTCATCAGTCTAGACTCGATACAAAACCGTCAACTACACCTGAAAAGCCAAAACCACCACGAGAGGCATTTAGCTCCAAGGAACCCTGATACCCTCCATGGACAAACTAAGATATAGGAATATTGCTTCCTTCCACCTCTTGGGCACAAATAACGACACTGACTTTTGCAAAATTTTGAAACCGAAACTCTTCCATCACATTAAAACAACCCGCAACATCCTCTATTCCGCCAGAAACATTCCGCGCTAAACAACTATCTACAAATTGCAATGTCTCCCTATTTATCCTTGAATCTCTTAAGGGCAGACTTCCCAGGGTTGGGCTTGCACCACCGCTCGGAGGTCATCGACACTCTTAAAAGACAACCTTTAACCCATACAAAATGCTGCTTGATTGAGGGCTTGAGAAAACTTGGTTAGCTAGAATTACCTCCAAGAGAGGAAGAGAAGAGAATATCTCGAATTTCGGGGAGCTAGATGCCATGTTCACCTCCATTCTTAGATACTGAGGAGGAAAATCTTGCTAGATGGATACAAATTCAAAAGGGTCAGAGGAATAGTCTACTTCTTCATCCATTCAATGCTCATAACCCCCTCAGTGTTAGACCCTTCTACCCTACTCCTGAGATTGCTAGCAGTTCACCTACAAACAAAGCTAAATCCAAATCCCCAACACCATGTGGTAGCGCAACTCTAGTTTCCAGCTGACCGCCATTACTCGAGATTTCCACTTCAGGGTTAGGGTAGGACAACTAGAAAGTGATAAAGATCGAAAAACCCTAAAATCCAACAATTCCCAAAAAACAAAGGATATGCTTATGTTCCGTCGAGGGATCTAATTATTGCCAACGACAGACTGCCCAGTGAAACAAATCCTGTTTTAGACTAGTGCCTGCTTCATACAACCACTGAAAGCAAGAGCTAGCCCTAACTGCCTCAGGAAAGTTTACCCAGAAAGAAAACTACCAAAAGCCTCCCGAACCATGTAAAAACCCAAGGAAAGGAGAGGGGAGTACTTTGAACACATGGAAAGCTATAGGACTCTTGCGGCTAGTGAGCTGTGAGAAAAGGATGTGGCTTCGAATGCCAGTGCACTGCAGACTCCCTTGTCTCATGACCCCTATTATTCATTGTTTTATTTATTTGTATATTAGTATTATTTCATTTATTATTATTATTATTATTTATTGATTTATTAATATGGGGCATTGCAATAACTTTTGTTTCTTGTTGAACATTGACACAACTGCAAAGCCCAAATTGAAACAACACTCTAAAGTGTTTTTCTTGTCCACTACACTGCCTGCCCAGTTTGACTCTATGTAACCAGTGAAATTGATTCCATCCCCTCGCCTGTAGTTTAATTCAAAATCCAATGTACCCCGAGGGTATCTGAGCACATGATTTGTTGCCACCCAATGAACTCAACTCTTCTCAACCATATATTGATTGAGAGTGTTGAAAACAAAAGACAAATCTAGCATGGTGTTAACCAGATACATTAGTGGTCCTATCAGATGACGTCACAAGTTGGGATCCACCAACTCACCCTCAAAAGCATTAAACTTCTTCCAGTTGGTTATTAGTGGTGTTGACATAGGTCTGCAATCCTCCATCTGAAATCTCTTCAAGATGTGAATTGCATACTTTCTCCGACCCAGAAAAATATCTTGGTTCCTACCTCAATGCCAATAATGCATCAGCTCGATATCTTTCATCTCAAATTCTGAAGCAAGATCTCACTTTCGACTAGCTATGAGCCTCTGTAACCCTACAATAAAGAGACCATTCACATTTAGTATGAGAATAAGAGGATCTCCACCAACCACTATATAGTATAGGTTGGGATCTCTCTCACTCTTCTCTAAACCAATCCGTTGCAAGTTGGTATCATTCCTTGGGACTCTGATCAAGGTTGGGATTTTAGGTATCTTGAAGGTGAGATTCCAATCTACATCCATATAAAATTTTAGCTTTACATCCACAATATAAAGAAATATAAATCCATTATAAGTTTCCCTTCTTTTTGGCCCAAAACCTTTGTTCTCGTACTTGGGAGTTGAAGGTTGCATTTGATTGAAGTTATGATAATATCATCATTTTCATTAAAGAAGATACGATGGATCATAATGAGTTTACGCTTTTATAGGATATATATATATATATATATATATATGGATACCTTAGTTGGAGAAGGGTTTTGTTCTTCTAAGTTGATATATGGATACCTCATTGGTAAAAGCATTCACATGGGGAATCAATCATGAAAACTCCTATGAACTTGAACAATTTTGAGACCCTTTCATGTGGGAAGTATTTGAAGAGATTTTCTTAGATAAATGGTGAGGACAACAAAAAATAAGATACATAAAGAGACAAATTGTGAAGACAAAGATAAGAATAGTATATCAATGAAGATATAAAAAAGGAAATGTTAGAGGTAGATAATGTTGGACACCTAATCCTCAATGGGTTAGTGTGGAAGCCGAATGGACAAAGTAGTCCAAGAGACCTTGGGATGTGAATCCCAACGGTCACATAATGTACTATAAATGTATATCATTTGTCAATAAAAATTGTACTTTCATGATTTATCATTCATATTCCTTTGCTGTCCATGTGTGTTTAACATGGTATCAGAGCAGGCGTATTCCTGCCCTGCATAAGTAATTTGAGCCATTTGTTTTATGGCCTTTCTGTGCAGTTTATTTCTGCCATATTCTTTTATACAGACCTGCACTTTGTTTGCCACTTGAACGATGAAACGTTCCTTTGCCTGACACTGCCAGCACTGCCTCTGTCCTGACATAACGCCAATGTCGTTCTGCCACACCCGCGCTGCCCTCAATTCGCTCAGAATCCAAAACCGTTCCATATTTCTGCACCTCTGGGCTCTGTCCATTAACGCATCTGTCCACTGAGCGTTGTCTGGCGGATACTCGGCCTTCTTGCAGAGAGGTAAACTGGCTAGTGAAGGTCTGGCAGCTTTGTTTCGGGAAGTGTCATTCGCCGAAACCGTCGAATGATTATTGCACTCATGTCTAAAAATTGTTGAGCGCAATTAGTGAGACAGGCAAACTCACTGGAGCTGAACTTGCTCCCAAGAGCATCTGTAATGCATCTATCCCAGCAAACATCTGTAAGTTTTCCTACGAATCCATTCATCATCGCTTTTTGCTTTTCTTGCTCGAGAAAGCTTTGCAAATACGAACTCATTGAGGGAGAATCCATTGTCTGCGCTCCCACACTTCATCTCTAAAACACAAAATAGACCAGAACAAAACTTCTTGAAGCAACACTGCCCACTACTGTGACCTTCTAATGCCCCTTACGGTATATATATGTTACAGTGGTAGCGTTTTGTTTATGCGGTGACAGTAGTAGCTTTTAACACAAGCACTCAAATTATTTATAGAGATTTCCCCTACAGGAGTCTCAGATTGCTGGCAAGCAAGCGCTCTGCTGGAAAGCAAATGACATTTGAGGGACGAGATTATGTAGTAGAGGAGCTCACTGAAGATAGTTTCCGCAGGATTGATATTGCGACATTGCTTTGTTCAGTGCTGGTGGCTCAATAAGCAAGAAGTTCGGACCCATAGCTGCACAACAGGGGACAGTTGTAGTAGACAACAACTCTGTGTTCCGTATGGACGATGGTGTACCCCTTGTGATTCCCGAGGTGAGTTCTTGAGTGTGTATCAGAGCGTTGTTTTGCCTGGAATGTAACAAATCCAGTCCCCTCTCGAATAAGTCCCTTTCTAATGTTCTCGACACCAGTTATTGCAACTAAGAATCCATAGCGGCCATTGCAAGTTCCTTCGACATCCTGCATGAGCTTAGAGACGAGCTTGTCGCGCAAGTGAGGCCCGAAGTGGTGGGGATGCAGCTGCATATTCCGCTCTAGAACTATGTGGAAAAACATTTTCTACTTTCCAGGGTCTGAACACCGATATCTCCTAAAATTGTACCGAATGGAAATGAGTAGCGTGCGGGATGACGGGTTGGAGTTTTGGCTTTAGTAGGCATGCGTAGCTCAGTGCCTTCCTGGAGTCTGATGGATGAAGTGGTACGCTGCCGCCCTTTGCTGTGCTATGAGATGCTGAGAAATTTCGGGCTGCCTGCGCGATATCTCTATTGGTAATGGTATCAAAAAGATGCCTTTATGGGTTTTAGGCATGAAAATTAGCATTGTATTCGAATTCAATCTTACAACGAGAGATAATATGAAATGTGAAGCTACATGAGTGATTCTATCAGCGGGGTATAGATCCAATCAGTTTGATAATAGATCTTGTCCATAGTAGGTTTGATCAAGTGGGTGCATCGTGACATGGTGCATGCAAATTGCTTTTGTTGAGACATAGAGGAAAAGGCGTTATGGAAAAGAGGCAAATAAGAGTGAATGTAGCCGAGACAAAGCCTGCCAGCTTTTGATTGTTGAAGCGTGGGCCTTTTGCTACACTGCTTTACGTGAAGCTTGCTTTCAGCTTAGCTTTTCCTTTAATCACTAGTTCTTGTACTACTGTTTTAGCCGGCAAGGATATTTGCTATCCTCTCGACAAAACAAGAGGCTGTTCAATAGATGAATAATTTTTTTGTATGATTGCTGTTGTGTACTTACAATTGTTCAGAAGATTCTGTGCTGGTTGGTCTATTGGTATTTTGGGTCAGTTTCTACCATACCAGAATGAGTTTGTCACAATTTGGATGCCATTTAGAGACTGTTTGTGTGGCTGTATATTCTTCTCACTAGCTGATACTGAAGTGTTGATATACGTTGAAAAGTGAACGAGTATTTGAAGGATCCAAGCAAGTTTGCAGTTGTTGCTGCTCCGGTGTAGCACTGTATTTAAAACTCATTATAGTGCATTAATTTTTTGATTCCACTGCTGCATAAAGAGTTTGGTGACCTGATTGTAATTGTACATGTAGATGCAGAAACTCAGTCTGCACTTCCCAAGCCCATCATCAGACCTTGGGAACAGCTTGTCCACAACAAGCACAAAACTGGTCTTGGATATGACAAGGACTTGTCCTTTCATATTCCAGACTACTCAAAGCCCATTCAGTTTCAGAGTGCTGGATTTATTCATGAAAGTTCACCTGCTCCTCATGACAGTTCACCTCCAGCTGTTCCAGATTCTACTCCTCTTCCACCGCAACAACAACAACAACAGATCGTGAAATGCCAACACGGTGACCGAGTTGGCCATCTGAAAGATCACTGTTTTGATCTTCATCCATGTAAGCTCTCTCATAAAACCAGTGATTCTTCACACAGATGTTTCAAAAACAAATGTCCTGCAAGAACAAAGATTCATCTTGGATGGATCGCTTCTTGGCAATGGGCATCAACAGCCAAGAATATATTCCAAACACATGTCAGAACTTGTTCCAGAATATTGAACAGTCTTGCAGTTGAGTTTTCTCCATCTTCTCACCTTGTATCTGACAGGGGGGGAAATGATGGTCATCTACAAGCTTCCAAGCCACATCAAGCGAGCCTGAGCCACAACCTACCACACCAGTTTCAGAGTTGTGTAGCCAGAGACAAAGATGCCCGTGAACATGCCTTCAGTTGGCAATCTGGGACACTTCCTTTAGCAGAAGACTTCAACTTCTTGCCAGTTTTGGAAGAGTGCCGGGAACAAAACTGAGAACACTTCCTCAAGCAGAAGACTCCAGCTTCTTGCCAGTTTTGGAAGAGTTCCAGGAATTGCATTAAGCATTCCAGAGTTGTTGGTCATCCTTAAACCATCACAGGTTGAGACTTCCCT